>JARVZY010003073.1:0-28298 GCA_030686995.1 Artemisia argyi | reverse complement strand
CGAACCCCAATGTTGCCACATGTAGTTCTTGGCAATGGTCCATACCTTGGCTTGGCATGCTGTTGTTTAATCTGCAAGTTTTTTTAAATTAAAAGTCGGTCCGCAGAAATGACTATTAAGTGTATGGGTCAGTGCAGCCACCCCTTTTTGACCCATACTATGAAAGGGTACTAAAAAGTACTGTAGTACGTAGTAACTATTATGACCTGTTACTCGACCCCTGATGTTGCCACATCTAATTCTTGGCAGTGGTCCATACCTTGGCTTGGCATGCTGTCGTTTAATCCTTTCTAAATTAAAAGTCGATCCGCAGAATGTTCATATATTTTGTTCACTTAACTGATTGAAGCAGGGATATTACAGGCAAGCCTAACAGCTGAAGACATACTAAATCAGTGGCCAGAGACCGAGGTGGGAAGAATTATACGTGATTATGGGGAAGAAAACAATTGGCGTGCTCTTCAGAAGCGGATTGTTAAGGCCCGATTAAACGGTGGATTGCATTCTACTAGTGATCTAGTAGATCTTATTCGGAGTTCAACATCTGGTGCAAAAGGTGGGGATATCTTCTTAAAGGTCTTGATTTTCGTTTATGTCTGCCAAATTGCTGAATTTATTTGATCATGGTAGTGAGAGGTGGCAATTTGGACCCATTTATGAGTAGAGGGATCAGTTTGGATTGTTCTTCTAACGGATCAAATGGGGTGATTCTAAATGTTAGTTAAAATGGAACCGGGTTGAATGGGTCAAAACGGGTTGAAGGTCACCTAAGTCATATTTTCAAAAGATTAGAGTATTATAGTCATTTAATCAGATATAAGATGGACCTATCATGTATATTTAGCAGACATTATACACTTACGTTGTTCCAGATTATCTGTTTATATAGTGAAAATGGATGGGTTGATGTGTTACAGTAGGGAGGCAGGGTTGGATAAAGACAGCAACAAGAGTATTCCAGGCTCTAAGAATAGCAGTTAATGACGAACTCAAGACACTAGAGACATCATTATATGACTCTTTTAGCTGTCTCGCACCTGGTGGGAGGCTTGCAGTCATATCTTTCCACAGTCTGGAGGACAGAATCGTGAAGCAAACGTTTCTTGACATCATCAAAAGCAATTCAGATGATGGAAACAAAAAAGAAGCTTTGATAGCCAAACACTCGGATTCAAAGAATGTTAATTCGGAAAATGATGAGGAAGAGGAGAAAGAGCCATGGATCAAACAGATGATTGAAGGAGTTGGTGGAACAATACTGACAAAGAGACCCATTACGCCTTCTGAAGATGAAGAGAAACTTAATGTTCGGTGTAGGAGTGCTAAACTTAGGGTAATACAAAAAGATTGAAGCAAAATTGGAGAATATTAGGAGTAGAATATAATCTTGTGATAAATTTTTATTAGACGAGATGCTTAGATCTTGTTCAGCGGCATTACTTTGTTATTGGGAGAAATGGAGAATAATCAACAAGATGACGGGTTAGAATTTTTCCGGTAAAACACAACGATATGTTGTAAACTTGTAATCGTCTAGTTATGGTGAATTGACGGGTTAGGTATCCGATTGAAACTAGTTGGTATCAACCTGCAATGACTTCGGGCTATCCAAAATGGTAGTCGCCCTGGGATTAGTCGGCTCGCAATGTCGAGTCGAAAACCCATGTAAAAAAAATAAAAATAAAAAAATGATTTTAAGATGTATGCTGAAACTGGCTGGCTAGCAATAATTTTGATGTAAATTATCCTTTTATCAAGGGGATGTTCAAGTGTGTGACAAGATTTTAACAATTTTGTTTACATCAAAACTTGAATGCACAATCATATTTTTCACAATTTTGTTTACATCAAAATTATACACTTTTAGAAGAAAATGAATAAATAAATAAAAATAAATTAAATAAATTCCTTCACAACTTTTTAATCCAACATCTCATATCTTGTGTAATATATATATATATATATATATATATATATATATATATATATATATATATATATATATATATATATATATATATTTTTTTTTTTTTTTTTTTTTTTTTTTAACATTTTTTTGTCGCGAATCAATTTTACACTTATCACGAATATTATTTTTGTATTTGAAACTTACCTTAATCTTTAAAATATGTTTTTTATTTATCAACTTAGGTTGTTGGCGGGTATATTTTGTAATCCAAAACGAGTTGCTACAATGCAACCCACGTATCTCCTTCATTTTATCTCATTTCTTCTCTCACACACACTCACCATTCACTAACACCCAAACACCATTGGCAAGACCAAAATCTCATATCAAGCAAAATCTCAAAGAACATATATATGTTCTTATCATAGAGCATTGGTATATATTTATTTACAAATTTTCTTTTGTTTTTAGTATTCCATACACTCCTTGCATTCTTTAGCTTAACTTTATGAAATTCTTTTATGCATGTGTATGGGCAGAAATAATACTCATATATAATTTGTATGGTGGTGATGAGGGTTCTCAAATTTGAAGCTTCCTTATCTTCTTCCATTGTTTATCCAAAAGTTTTTGCTCACAAGGTACTACTTTCACATAATCACATTATGCTTTCATTTTATTATTATGTAACATGCTTGATAAATTATTGTTCAATTTAGTACTATTTAAATGGCAAAATAACACATTTCATGAGTTTGGGATTGCTTATCTTAAAAAATAAGCATGGACATAGAGCTAGAAGTATAGAACCACTAAAATAAGCATCCCAAACAGTCTTTGAGATTCTGCTTATTAAACTGCTTATGTATTAGTGTGATTGTAATAAAGCTATCATTTAAGCTAGTATAATCTCTAATATTCTTTTCTTTTGGAACTAGGCATCATGTAATCAATTGTATTCCAGGAGGAGTAGGAGATTAAGATTTCTCAATCGCGGTAATGAGAATTTATCAGACTCAAATGTCAAAAAAGCTATACTATCTGCTAGAAAACAGGAACGAGTCAAGATTCCGAGCTATAATATTATAGGTAAAGAAGGGGAAAACATATATCCTATTAAAGAATTTCTAAGTCACCCGTCCGGCATTGAAGCACTTCTTAATAAACATGCACTTCAAAGTGTTGAACAACTCGATACCACCACTTACAGGTTTGGTTATGATGTATCATTAAGTGTTGCTTTCTTTAGTGAGTGTTTGGGATTGCTTACTTTTAAACTGCTTATCTGCTTAAACAAGTAGCAACCTGCTTACAATCCCAAACACCCTCTAAAAATTTGTTTATGTTCCGAATACATTGTTTCCCTGCTTTTGGTTTTGATTAAAATTCCTTGCAGGTGTACTCTACCACCACTAAATCTGCTAAACTTTGAAGTATCCCCCGTGATTGTCATACGAGTGACCCCAACAAATGAAGACTGCATGGTGGAGATGTTATCTTGCAAGGTTAGTCTTGGAATTTATATAATGATTAAGCTAATGCGGAATTGAATAAACTTCTTGTCGAACTTTAGACTGATCGTTTAGTCTGTTGACTCTGTTCTGCTTGCAGTTTGAGGGTTCTGAAGTCATGAAACGACAAAATGAACATTTCACTGGTACTTGTTTAAACCTGATAAAATTTTTAACTTTGTTGAAATTATGTATATGCTATATGTATGTGTATGGATTCATAAAACATGACAATATGACATATTAGCTGTAAGAAATGCAAATACTAGGTAATTTATCCCATAAGAAATGCAACATGTGACTTGGATATGCTTAAATAAATTGCTCCACTCTTCACCAAATATTTAAGTTACTCTTCATATATAGAACATAAACCTTTTGTGCTGCTCCAATATTACGTTACTCAATATAGCGTTGAAAAACTAATACCTCCTGCAGGCCTTAAACTAATACCTCCTGCAGGCCTTAAAGTTATGGATTAATACTCCGTTGAAAAACTAATACCTTTTGTTTCATTCAACATTTTTAGTTTGTTAAGTTATCACGGTTCTGAGTAAGTTGTATAGAGTAAGAAAACATACTTTAAAAATTATCAAAAAAGGATCTGATGTAAGTGTGCTACCGACATTGAGTCATTGACCATATAGACAAAGCTCAAAAGAATTTATAGCTAATTGGTTGATATCTTATCGGCTGATAAGCCACCATAATTGCAAAGAACCAAATAGATGACTACAAAAGCAAGCATTTATTCATGTAAGCATGTGTCTGTGAAATGTTCTGCAGCTGCTACTGTGACTTGTTTTGATCGAATACGTTGTCATCAGTTTCTCTGTGTTCATGCTCTTTAATCAGATAGGGCCTGCTTTGTTTTATCAATTGTTCACTCATGTAAATTGTTTGTGGGGTTGGGGCTTTTCATCTCATTTTGTAGTAGTGATGGGATTGTAATGTTTCTGTTCTGTGAACCCCTTTGTAATTGCATATTGAGTTTGTTTGTTACAATTTACAATTTGCATTTCCGAAAAGAACAGAAACGCTACATTCATAAGAAGTTTATAAAAGTTGTTTTATTACCTTGGTAAAAGGCTAGTTAGCGATCAACTGGAGTTCTGGGATTAGAAGGACTGGATTTCTCAATCAAGTATTGAACACAAGTTGGAAATTTAGTTACCAAAACGAACATTTTGAACTCATTAACCACATGATTTAGTTTTGTTAGAAAAAAACATGAGATATACTCTAAACTCTACCGTCACTCACCGTTCATCGTTTTCCCAAACTGAGTGCTGATATTCCTCCATCCCTCTTCTTCCCAAACTCATTACACCGTTCATCAAGTCCTTATGATTTAAGGCTTGTGATGAGTTCATAAAAACTCATCATTTCTGTCAAATCTGAACAACAAAAACATATAAAAATACTCAGAAACACCACAAAATATTACAAATATCCTTATAAGGTGCTTTTATATGTTTCAAACATAAAAGAACTGAAAACAGGGAAAAACGGCCAAAGTTTACCAAATTGTCAAAATCAGTCCCTGAACTTTCAAGAAATGTCAGAAATGGTCCCTGGATAATTTATTTTTAAAAAAAGTCAATAACAGTCCTCAGGAATCATGAAATAACAATTTCTACCCTTGGAAGTTCAAAATATAAAAATTGGCAAAACAGGTCCCTGCAGTTTCAATATTGACAGAAAATACCCCCAGAGTCTAAAAATGGAATTTTATCATCAAAGGGTCCTTGGTAATTCACAAGTTGCTTAGTTTGACCCCTAGATGATAAATTCAATAAATTTACAAAACAAGTCCCTGCACTTTGAAAAATTGGCAAAATTGGTCCCCGGTTATTTTAATTTGGAAAAATATAAAAAAGGTCTTTATAATATTTTCACATGGCAAGAAAGACCCTTTTAATATATTTTGGAAAAATGACAAATTTGGTCCTTGGAAATTCAGAATTTACAATAAAAGTCCTTGGGCTTTTATTACCCTTAAAAACCAAATGGATCCAATACTAAACCAAAATTCCAAATCTAATCCAATAAATAAAAAAACCTGGTCCAGTCCAAGTAATAATCCAAAGCCCAACACCACAAAGCCCATTCCCTTTTAAATAAAACCAGGCGTTGACCTCCTTTGACCCGTCCCCCACCCTTCTTCAACCTCCTTCATCACCTGCTTCACCACTATCCACCATACCACCCCCCTCCATGTGCATAGCTTTCCACCTCATTCCCCACCTGTCACTCTCCCAAAGCAAACCCCATCCTTAGTTTTGCTCCAGAAGGTGACACGTACTACACCCACCATCTCTGCATCACCAATACCTACCATACTAACCCACCATCACCCATTACACCTCATTTGGTTCCCTTAACCCTCCATTGTCACATCAGAAGCATTAAATGCTTGGAAAACGGCTGCAAGCAACCTATGTGGGTTTTGGCGCCAAAATATCTTTTGAACAGGTGTACTTAAATTAGATACGTGTCAAGGTTGAAGAGTGGTGGGATTTACCTGAGAAGACACCTGGATCAAATGAGGCTATAAAAAGAGGAAGAAGATGAAGAATAGGGCAGTTAGTTTTTGTATTTAGTTTTCAATTAAAATCGTATTAGTGTAACTTAGTTTCTCAGTTTGAAATTTAAGCTTTTAAGCCTTTCATTAATGTTGTAATGTTGTAAGAAACCTTTTATTCAAGTTCTAATACAAGTTAAAGTTCCAATTCAGTTTATGCAACTTTGTTCTTAATTCCAAAATCTCATTAAGCTTTCTAGTTATAATCTGTGGTTGTTTTTAATCAGTAATCTCATATAAGCTTATGATATAGTTTATTAAAGTTATTAGAAGCATTAAGTTTCAGTATAACTTGAAAAAGAAAAAAAAAAAAAAAATCAAAGAAAATAGTTTTTAAATAAAAATTTTTAGGTTTGAATGCATCAAGAAGGAGCAGGGTAAATTGTGGATTGCCCTTGGTAATAGAGACTTATTGGGAGCTTTAGGAAGTGTTCATGGTACTTGGTTCTTGATATGAGCAGGATTGCATATGGTAAACCTTCAAACTCATCTTTAACTTGTTACTGTAGCAAAGCATATTATCTGCTTATCTTTGTTTCTTTAGGTCTATTTGGTACTTGTTAGTCATAATTTAACTTAAAATAGTGAGCTTGTTCTTTAAAATTTATAGTTACTAAAAAATTCTTATATTCATAGTTAGTTAGCATAAATTTTGATTCTTGTGTTTCTTCTTGTTATTATTGTTGTTTCTGTGTTCTAATACACTTTAGTGATCATAATAGAACTTCTGGAATTGATTTCATGGTTTGAATGTGTTTCTTGCATAAGAAATCTCACAATCAGTTGTTAATAGGGGTGTTTGGCTCAGGGTTGCTCACTGAGCTCCACTGAGTTTGAGTGTGAAGTTGTGAGTCAAGATAGTAATTTAGGTTCATACAAGCTCAGTCCAACCATCACTTTGGGTATTACACAAGGCTAAAGTCAAAATCCAATTCCAATTCCCTTGACAGTTAACTGTCAAGGATTTTGGATCCACAAACCTTAAGTTCTCATCACAAGTAAGTAAGTTAGCTTATTTTAGTTTAGTTATAGCTTAATTAGTCACAATAAATCATAAAATCAAGATCTAAACTCACAAAAGTCAAACTAGGCCTAAATCTTTGAAAGTCAAAATTCAATCATATCAGAAAAACCAAAAATTGAGGGATTTGTTTTGATTTTTGTATTTAGATTTGGACCCTAAGATTTTCACAATTTGTTGTCCTCCACCTAGGCTAGAGAATCCCACCACCAGCTTATTTTTGTAATTTTTGTGTAGCTTATTAGATAAGCTCAAAGTGGCTTGCAGGCCTGTGAGTTGTCTTGCACCAGGGCACCCAGTCAAATGACCCATTTTCAATTACCTTTAGTTTCTTCCATAGTGGGCCCCACCCTAACTTTCTTAGCTTATTAGAGAGCCCATAAGCTCATCTTTAAGGTTCTTGGCTTATTTCACAATTTCTAGCTTATTTACTAGGGCTGCACACAGCTTTTAGTTGTCCAAACCAACCACACACACTGAGTATTCAGTGTGAACCACCCAAGTTCAAGGCTCCCCCTAGAGCTTATTTGTGGGACCCAGGAGCTGATTCATAGCTTATTTAAAAGCCCTTTGGCTTATCTTTGAGAATCAATAAGAAAATTGGACCCCTGACCCTTTTTGTGGACCCCACACAGGTCTACTTATTGGCCCTGACCACCTGTGCATACTAAGAACTCAGGTTGTTGAGCTTATTTCCTAAGCTCATTCTGAGCTTATTAGTGAGCTTATTGGTCAGCTTATTGGTCCAATTGATAGACTAACTGTCCAACTTAAAGGTTCACTCTTGGTTTTGGACTTTTGAACCCCCTAGTGGACCCCACACAAGCCTGCACATTGGCCTTTGGCCTGTTTGGCTAGGCAGTGCTTCAGGAGTGCTTATTTGAGCTTTAAGCTTATTCCTTTAGCTTATGAAGTTAGTTTAGCTTAATTTAGGTGAAACTCAATAGTTTATAGCTTATTTAACCTGTGGTAGCTTGTTTATAGCTTTTAGCTTGTTAAAAGCTCAAATTTGGCTTAATAAGCCATCTGCGGAGCTAATAAGCTCTTACAGAGCTTATTTGTGTAAAATAAAAAGTTGTGTTTTTTTTTAAGTTACTTATTTTTACTTATTAAGCAGTTGTGTAAAAAGAAAATTAAAAAAATAAAAAGTTTCAAAAAAATTGGGGTGTGTGGGAATCGAACCTGGGACCTCTAGATAGCATGCATGTATAAGTGACACACCCCCTTCCAGTAGCTCTGGGGCACCAGTTCCGTTAACTCTTGCATTATCTATATACTTAACACCATTTTGGCCTAATAAGCTTAAATAAGCCGTTTGGCTTATAACTGCTTATTTGAATAAGCTGTTGGACCAAGCTTAATTTTCCTAGGCTTTTCATCACTAAATATACCTTCTGTATTTTTTTTTATAATTTTTACTGTTCACATAATATTTATTTTTATTAATAATAGTTTAATTACTAATTAGGTAATATTAGTTAATTAAATAGTTTTAATAATTTTTATTTAATAGTAGTATCTTTTTATATTTTTTTTTAAGTCTTATAAACCATTAGGTGTTTTTAAAAAATATTTTCCTAATTGTTACTGTTCATTTCCTATTTTCCTTAATTAAATTTAAATTAATAAACAAGTAATTAATTAGTAAATTAGCCTAAATATAATTTTTAGAATAATTTTATAATTTTTTAGGATTCCTGTGATGGTTAATTATTTTATAAATTTTTTCATAATTTTCTAAGTTATTTTAGTATTATTAGTAATTTAAAATAGTTTATATAGTTTAATAAAAATAATTAGTAATTAATTAAAAGAAAAACCATAAAAAGACAAAAATATTTATTTTAATTTTTTATACTTTCTTCAAGTTCATTTTAAAATTTATAAAATAGTTTTGCAAGTTTTTAGTTTAATTTATAGTTTTTATTATTTTTGGTTTAATTTAAATAGTTTTAATTAAATAGATAAATAGTTTTTATTTAAATATTTAATATTAATAAAATAATCTAAAAAATAATTTTCTTTTTTCTTTTAAATTTAAGTTTGTAGAATTTTCAATTTTACCCCCTGTAGTTTAATTTGCACTTAAACTCACCTTTTTCCCTGTACGTAGACGTAAGTTTTTTAATTTGTATACGTTTTTAATTCACGTAACTGTTTAAAGTTTATTGTTTAATTGTTTAAATTGTGTAAATCAGTAGTATAAATCAAACTCACCTTTGCCCATTCATAATCACCCGATCCCAAATTTCGTTTTATTACAGATTTCACGCCTCGTTGGGAAATACGACCCGAGGATACATTGTACTCCGAGGAGCATTAGTATAAGCTGTTTTTGACTTATTGACCTTGGTCAATAATAATCTGACTGTTTAGCACTGATCAGCTTGATTCTAAGTTGTTTTTTTTTTTTTTTTTTTTTTTTTTTTTTTTTTTTTTTTTTTTTTTGTCCCTCCTCAATTGTTGTGATTAGGGGGCCATATTTATGCTTGAAATCAACCCCAAAAACTGTCATAAGCTCTTAATAACTATAAAAGAGAGGTAATGATCGGAGTTGAGTCATTATGATAGTTAAAACCATGATTAAATGCAACTTTTCACTTTGGACCTCCAGCCGGCGGCTGGAATGACTGCTCAGCCTCAGGTTTGGGTAAAGAACCTTGGGTTGAGACCTCCGCTTCAACCTTGGGTTGAGTCTTCATTTGCATAAGTATATCAACCATGGGTTGGCATAAAACTCCATCTTTTAACAATCTTTTTAAGCTGTTAATCTTGACTTATCCTTTCACTGAAAGTCTTCAAGATCTCCACTTGTACTCGGAAATAATCATAACATGAATCAATATCTTTGACGACGATCTCTTCTTGAATATTCTCTTGATTTATCGGTTTTTCTTTGTCAATTTTAGGTGGCGTTTAGTTGGAAAACATTTTCTTTCTTTTCCTATTTCTTGTTTTGTAGAAAAAGGGAGGGGAGTTTGATTTCCACAAAACAATGGAAAATTTAGAAAACGCGTTTACTCTGAGAAACATGTGTTTCTGTTTTCCATTTTCCAAAATTAGAAAACATGTTTAAGTATCATTGTTTTATATCTCAATTCACTATTCACCTTAGTAATATTATAAAAACATCATCAAAACACAAAGACGAATATTACAAACTAACCAACTAAATTATAAAATAACTAAAAAAATCTAATACGAGAAAATAAAGAAATTAAAAAATTAAAATATAATATCAAATAAAGTTTTGTTCGACATTTTTCGTTTTTGTCCGTTTTTGTTTGTTTTTTTACGTTTTCGTCTGTTTTTTTACGTTTTCGTCAGATTTTTTACGTTTTCATCCCTTTTTTTACATTTTCGTAAGCTTTTTTACGTTTTCGTCTGTTTTTTTACATTTTCGTCCGATTTTTTGGGTCTTCGTTTGTTTTTTACGTTTTCGCCCATTTTTTAACTTTCTCATCAGGTTTTTTAAGTTTTCATCCGATTTTTTATGTTTTCGTCCGATTTTTTACGTTTTCGTCCTTAATTTACGTTTTCGTCAGATTTTTTACGTTTTCGTCCGTTTTTCTACGTTTTCATCCGATTTTTTATGTATTCGTCCGTTTCTTTACGTTTTCATCAGTTTTTTTACGTTTTCATCCGATTTTTTATGTTTTCGTCCGTTTCTTTACGTTTTCGTCAGTTTTTTTACGTTTTCGTCATATTTTTTACGTTTTCGTTTTTTTTACGTTTTCGTCCGTTTTTTTACGTTTTCGATAGACTCTTTACGTTTTCGATAGACTCTTTACGTTTTTGTCCAATGTTTTATGTTTTCATCCGTTTTTATATGTTTTCGTCCATTTTCTTACGTTTTTGTCCGTCTTTTTACCTTTTTGTTTGATTTTGGATGTTTCCATCTGTTTTTTTATAACGTAAAAAGTCTGGCGAAAAAGTAAAAAATCTGACGAAAACGTAAAAAAAACGGACAAAAACGTAAAAAAACCGGACGAAAACGTAAAAAATCTGACGAAAACGTAAAAAATCTGATGAAAACGTAAAAAAACGGACGAAAACGTAAAAAATCAGACGAAAACGTAAAGAATCGGACGAAAACATAAAGAATCTGACGAAAACTTAAAAAATCTGACGAAAACGGAAAGAATCGGACGAAAACATAAAGAATCTGACGAAAACTTAAAAAATCTGACGAAAACGTAAAAAAACGGACGAAAACGTAAAAAATCTGACGAAAACGTAAAAAAAAAGACGAAAACTTAAAAAATCGAACGAAAACTTAAAAAATCTGACGAAAACGTAAAAAAACGGACGAAAACGTAAAAAATCGAATGAAAACTTAAAAAATCTGACGAAAACGTAAAAAACTGATGAGAACGAAAAATATCGGACGAAAACTTAAAAAACTTGACGAAAACATAAAAACACGGACGAAAACGTAAAAAAAATAGACGAAAACGTAAAAAATCTGACGAAAACGTAAAAAAAACGGACGAAAACATAAAAAATCAGACGAAAACGTAAAGAATCGGACGAAAACGTAAAAAATCTGACGAAAACGTAAAAAATCTGACGAAAACGTAAAAAAACGGAAGAAAACGTATAAAATCAGATGAAAACGTAAAGAATCGGACGAAAACATAAAGAATCTGACGAAAACTTAAAAAATCTGACGAAAACGTAAAAAAAGGGACTAAAACGTAAAGAATATGACGAAAACGTAAAAAAACAGACGAAAACATAAGAAATTTGATGAAAACGTAAAAAACAGACGAAAACGTAAAAAACCTGACAAAAACGTAAAAAAACGGACGAAGACTTAAAAAACAGACGAAAACCTAAAAAATCGGACGAAAACATAAAAAAACATACGAAAACGAAAAAAATCGGACAAAAACGTAAAAAATCGGACGAAAACGTAAAAAAAACGGACGAAAACGTAAAAAACTGACGAAAACGTAAAAAAACGGACGAAGACGTAAAAAATCTGACGAAAACGTAAAAAAATGGACGAAAACGTAAAAAATCAATCGAAAACGTAAAACAACTGACGAAAATGGATTTTGGGGTATTTCAGTGGAAAATAGGGGAAAACAAAAAAAAAAGTGTTTTGTAGTTTTGTGTATTAAAGTTGAAAATAGGATTTTTGTGTTTTGTAGAGAATTTTATTGGAAAACACTAACTTGAACGCGATATCTGTTTTCCTTGTTTTCCACAAAACATTTTGTGGAAAACAAGGGTGTTTTCTCTCAATAAACGCACCCTTAATACATCTTGATACCTATTAAGTGCAAATGCTCACAAATATAACCAAGTAATATATAAAACTATACAATTAACCCGACTCTAACATAGACAAAATGAGCGTTATCAAGAAGTGACGTTCTTGATTGCAGCCCAAGAGTTTGGATTTCAATTTTATAAAAGAACTCAGTCTTCTATGTTTGTTAAAGAGATCGATTGATCTCAAAATCAGACAAAATTACATTGTTGCTCCCGACGTTGCCAAAATTGCTCGCCGCTAGTCCAATTTCCTAACAACGTTAGTTTTCTTCGTTATCTCCTTTCACGTGCAATGCACACAAGGTTAAGATTGTCTTTTCAATTTTTGTCCTTTCCCAGCTACCATGCCCATTATATCATTGTTCCCACCTATTGATTATTCATTTTCATCAACTAAAAATTAACAAATAAAAAAGAAATTTTAATATAGTGTATTGCATATAAAAATAAGGATGAATTTATGTAAAATATTAGTGTTGGGATTAAATAAATAAATAAAATCATTTTTTTTATTAACTACATTGAAAAGAAGTTGGCAAAAGTTGTTAGGATTTTTTTCAAAATTTGATTGAGAATTACATTAAGTCAACTAGTTAATTAAGAAAACAGTTTAAATTTTCATGTGAAAATTTAAGTTTGAAATGATATTTTGGAGATTAAACATTACTCATTACTCATTTTCAAATGTTTTAAATTTAAGAAAAAAACATGCATGCTTTATATATAAGTATAAATAAAAACTTGTGTATAAATTGTAAATGACTTCAAAACTGCTGTACTAATTTATTTATTTATTTTTTAAGTAACCAGATTAGCCTCAGACATTATAAGTCAGTGTGAATGCTTTTAGTGACCAGCAAATGGCATAAAATTAAAAATCGTGACATGAAGATACAAAAAGACAGCATACACATTTTAAAAAAAAAATTGCTACAAAAAAGTTGAAGCATGGCAGCCTAGTTACACAATAATCTCATCTACAATTTAAAATGTAAAAAAAAAAATTACGTCATAACTATATACTCCATATTTAACCCGTGTAATTTATAAACAAGAAAATTTCAAACCCAGTGTCTTGATAATCGGGTTGGCCGGGTCATCTTAACCTAGGCGTCCGTAACTGGGTTTGGAAAATCAATAACCGGTTTAATTTGACCCGTTTTTAACGAAACGGACTGGTTGCAAAAAAACACATACATCTCAGCTAATATGAAAAAGATTAGTAGAAATCAGATATATTTATAACACAAGATCAGGTACAACATTACATAAACACATATAACCTTGTGGTAGTCAAATTAACCTATCAGTTTTAAGTTTGAATAATTAGTTATATCATTTTAAGGAACAAAAAGTACTAAACAAATGTAGTTAAAAATCTTTGCTGTGATACTGATATATTTCAGTTCCACATAAATAAAGACTGTTTAACAAAATAATGTAGGTGATCTTACTGACCACACACATACTGGTATGTGAATGGCTAATTAGTCACCATAACCAAAAAATATATTGTATCAAAATGAAATGCCTTCAAAAAACTTTACTATATCTAAGAACAAAAATATAAAGCAAAAACCAAAATGGTTAACCGGCTAGAATGTGATGCTAGGGTTTTTGTAGGAGAAAAATGGTTTTAGGGTTTCGTAAATGCAAAATCATAGTCATTTTATGAGCCCATGGGCCATGACCCATCTAGTTGGGCCTAACATCATAAGGTTTTTCTTGGTCAATATCTACTATTCGTTATTTTATGTGTAAATTGCAAAAATCTAACTATGGCTAAATTGCATATAAAGTATCTATAACTCTAACGTGGTGTTTATTTTTTAAAAAAGTGTCTCTTAACAGTCTCTTAATCTGACTTGTTCAGACGCGGTCAGATATTTGAGTCACTAAGTGCGTTTTTTTCTTCTTCTCGTTCAGAGGCAATTAGAGGCTCAAACCTCTTAACCAACAAGATGTGTAGGGAATGTCTTGTTGTCTCTTAATGTCTTTTAATGTTTATGTGTCCTAAGAATAAAATTGCATCATATTCATATCATTCAGATATTCTTTTACAAAAAAACAAACAATATTATTTCATCCAGATTCAGACATTTATGCCCTAAATTCAGATTCAGATGTGCGAATCAGAATCAGATTCAGAGCCCCTTAATAAAGAAACAACACCTAAATGTGTGTTGTGGTTATTGTAGAGAACTTAGATGTGCAATTTAAATTCTTGTCGAGGATTACGCCATGCACTTTCAAAGTTTCAGATGTTTTTATGAGATTAACGATCATTGTATATCAAAGTTTTCTACAAGACTGTGTTTGCACTTTGCATTTTCGAAGTTGCAAGTATTGCGCTTACAGTTTGGTTGAACTGCAAGGACATTTTTTCATTTTACTCTAACTTTATTTGTTGTACGTTAGGTGTATGAATCATTTTTTGTTGTTATAGTTGCAAATACATTATAAAAATTACATATAAGATTAACTGAGAATCATATTACTTTGATGGCATATAGGCACGTATATAGATAATATCGTAAATGGAATTTATGAAAATATCTTACGTTAACATATTAAATGGAGAATGTCTTTCAATACACATTTGCATTTGGAGAACGATCTACCACAAGTATGCTTATTGATTGGTATCTATCATCTAGAAAAACACATGTTTAAGAAGTTATTTCACCAACTGTATGATTGAACAATGACTACAACATTTTATTTTTATTGGTGCAGACAATGACTACAACATTTGATTTAGGTATCACTTGACATAAATTCCCCTAATTCCCTTGTCTTTATGGTTCCAACCAAATTAAGTCTTATTTCTTTCAAAACCACAAGGCCATTTGGTTTCTATAGTACAAGCAATGATAAATTGGTCGATCAAAAGAAGAGTAACAAGCTGTAAAACCTTACTTGTCAGTACATTATTTTTAAGCTAAACAATATATTTCTTGAAAACAGCTACAATCTCTTAACATATCATAAAAAAATTCCTACAATTATTTTAGGACTTCTTTTAAATAGCCAACATTATTTTAGGACTTTAACCATTTCAAAGACCAAGACAAGTAATTATCTCATAATTATTTTGCTAAATTTGAAGCATCTTTATTTTAAACCCTCTATCGATATTTTATTAGTTTTTAAACCTTCTGTCAATATTCGATTAGTTTTATTTATATCCTTATTATCTCACACAATGACACATGCACATGTATATGAGCACATCCACCGCACGCATGCAAATAACCAGAGATTTTTCTGTAAATTGTTTCTCTATTCTCGAGTTTACCCTAATGTAAATGTATTATATGTCTAATTCCATCTCCCTTGTATCTCGCTCGGATGGTTAGGTTGTGTAGATATTTGATTAGCTCTCCACCACTCTAAATTTGTAACAATAATATATCTTTTGTGACTTTGTGTACCTTAGAAAACAGAAAATGATTCGCATATTTTAACTTTGAGTAGTGATGAATAGGCCTAATAAAGAGTTCTACAAATAGGCTTAATACATTCGTATTTTGATAAGTGTTATACACACATTCTCTCTTATCATTATTTACCAATCAATTTGTCATTTACACTAATCACATTTATATATTTATCTTTAAATCCATGAGTTAGATGTGCAAATCATTTTCCAACTTTTTATTTGCATAATCAAATATACAAAACAGTTAAATAAGAGAATGTCAAAATATTACTACTACTTACTGGTATATAAAATGGTCCTAACTTGGAGCCCTTTACCGTCGGTCGCACGTATATAGAAAAAGAAGAGGTGGCGCCCCCACATGCAAAGCCAGCAGCCACTCTGTGCTAAATTAGCAGCAACACACATATTCTCTTTTTACATTTATTTTTTTCCCTTCTTTTAATTATTATCATATCCTCTCTCTCTCACACATACACACACTCATGATCACTACACTACACTCAATTTCATAAGCAGCAGCATCTTTTTATATTTTCTACTACCAGCACAACTTTATAGCTCAAAAACTTTTTATTCCAGTTTTAGTATTCCATTCTCATTCACAGATCCCGGTGATTATCACTTTCATTTTTTACCTCATTTACTTTTATTTCCTTACTCAGATTAATAATTAGTTTTAATTAGCTGTAATTATGAAGTGAGTCCATTATATATGCACTAATTCACTTTACCTTAGGTTTTTAGTTAGTTTTACCTTAGGTCTAGTTAGAGATGAATTAGTTGTAATATTAGTGATCCATTAATTAAGTTTACTTTACATCGCTTTGATTTGATACCAGTTAGATATGCCGATATCTATAGGTTTTAGTTCGAGATGAAATGAAGTGGAATTAGTTCAGTAATGGTTCGTTTTGAGATTAGTTAGTTGTAAAATGCTCTAATAAAATGATAGCAGTGGTGCACTGTATGATGTAAGTTAAGCTCGGATTGTTGTGATTTACTGGAGTTCAGTGGAATTAGTTTCTTACGCAATCGGTTTACTTGGCATATGTTTAGTTTGAGGTAATACGCGTGGTTTTAATTGAATGTAGCGATATTAGTTCAGTGCCGATTCAGTCTGCGTTTTACTAGTATTGGTTTGGTTTGAGATGAGATAGTTTACTTCAACTGGATTGAAGTGGAATTAGTTTCAGTTGTAGTTGCATTACTTGCTTTACGATACAGTGATGGAGTGTGATTTATTAATAGTGAACTCTGCAGGGTTATATGGATTATAATGATTAAGTAACCAACAAGTACGCAAGTCTTTGCTATTGGTCCTAACTCCTAAGCATGTTAGGGCCAACATTAGCGAGTTGACATTCGTTTATTTCTACTGTCCTCGTAGACTGTTAATCTGTTATAGATTTGTATAGTCTTTGGAATTCTATAATTTTGACATAATGATCGGTCATGGACTTCTTTTAATTTTTTCCCTAGGTTAACGTCTAGGATAATGTCCATCACTTGCTTATGTTGCATGTGGGTGCGTACATATATGGTTATAAGCCTAGTCCTAATTTATATTCAGTTTCGGGGTTTTCTTAGAATGTTTTATCATTACTTGTTTCATCATTTTGCACGTACTGGGATTCTGGGAAGCTGTGGTATAGTTACCAAAAAAGAAGAGTATCCTGATTTTATGTCATATATCTTTTTACGTTCTTGGTTTTTTCAATCTTATGTTTTTTGTTGATATATGCATCTTTTTTTCCTTTCAGGTTTCATAAATTATTAGCTAAAGAACTATAAATTGTTCGTGTTAAAGTCAACTTCATTTCTCCAATCGGAGTTGATCATCTCGCAGCTGCTAGATTGTACCAGTTAATAAGCACTTGTGTCCAAGAGAGGTTTCATGATGCCTTGGTGTATCAGATGATACGTAGAAACTCTGTTAATGCTTAATCAACACAGCAATGAGCATTCTCCTGAAAGATCTACAAGAGCCGTTGTTGTCGTGCATTCTGTTGCTTTGCTGTTTGACGAGCATCTGTCATGGTCTCACTCCTGATGGTAGGTCAACTTTTTTCTTCCGTAACTGTTGTTTCTTATCATAGAAGCTCTATTTCAAAGTCCAAAGATGTACGAAGCCAATTTAGTGTCACACTTGTCGATGGCTATATCTGTTTATAAATTCATTCACTATGATGCCAACATTTGAGCACCAATCACTTTCGATTGGTTTATGTTGTAATCTCGTTTTTTGTGCTTATTGACCAGGTGAAGCTCTAGTTAACTTCCGGACAAGCATAATCAATTCAATTGATGTGCTTGGTCAGTGGAGGCCCGAGGATCCTGATCCATGTGGCTGGAAAGGGGTAACATGTGATAAAAAAACCATGAGAGTTGTATCTTTGTGAGTCATCAGGACCTTGTCTTATATCACAAACCTTTATTTAGGAGACTTACCTTGTTCATTAAGCCATTAACTGGCCATGATAAGTTTTGTTCACTATCATAATCATCATTGTTTTCATCATTATTATTGTTAAACTGCAGGAATGTTTCCCATCACAAGCTAAAGGGACCGTTATCACCCGATATAGGAAAGCTAGATCAATTGAAAATTTTGTACTTGATTCTGAACTTTTCTCACAAACGCTGTGCATGCTTACTACAAATAGGCTATGCATGATACGAATACTGATACTCAAGTATGTAATGTGTTGTAGGGATCTTCATTACAACAACTTTTTTGGAGCAATTCCTCCAGAGTTAGGAAATTGTACAGAGCTGCAAGGATTGTAAGTTACTCAGTTAGAATTCTATTACTCTTTGTTTTGAATGAATTTTGTGGGAGATACAATTTATGATGTTGACTGTCTGTTTTTGTAGAGATCTAAGTTATCTGTTTCATCTGTTTCTGCGTTGACAGATTTTTGCAGAATAATTTCTTGAGTGGATTTGTTCCTAGTGGCCTGGGAAATCTTTCGCAGCTTCAGACATTGTAAGTTGACTTTATTTTTAGGTTGACAAAACATATATGCTTAGAAGTATGAAATATCCAAATGGGCTTCTGGGGTATGGAGATTATCTGCAGTTTCTGTTGCATGTCTCATATCCGAAAAATTGTGGCTAGAAATGTTACTTTTTGATCCTTGTGGGTTTTAGTTGCTAAGCCGGATGGAAAGTTATAATTTTGATCTTTGTCTTAAACATTATTAGCTCTTTTTTTTTTAAAAAAAAAAAAAAAAAAAAAAAAAAAAACTGTCACCAACTCACCATCTTTTGATGTAGCGTCAATATCTATTAAAGGTTATCGGAAGTAGCTATTACACACAAGGACTGTTGGAATATTAACTTTTGATCAATTTAATGTACTGAGTAATGAGATACCATTTCCTAGAACTCATGTGCTTTTGCTACCTTGTGTTGCAGGGATATCTCTAGCAATTCTCTTGATGGAAGAATTCCCACATCAATTGGGAACTTGAAGAACCTTGTAAACTTGTAAGCATATATTTGTTCTCTTTTCCACACTCGATCTTTCTGAAAATTTATATTGAACCTTCTACTGACTTGTATTATTTGTAATCCGTGAAGCAATGTTTCATCCAATTTTTTGTCCGGTCCAGTCCCAACTGATGGTGTGCTTGGTCAATTTGGAGGCGACTCGTGAGTTCTGAATTCAATTCTATGGTTGTACCATTTAGTGTAGATTAAGAAGATAGGTTGTCCAAAATCAGGCTAGTTTTCATAATATGGAATCTTACAAGCCATAACTTTTGGTGGACTGCTTGCAGCTTTGTTGGAAACAGCGACTTGTGTGGAAAGCAAATTGATAAGTCGTGCAAAAATGATGTTGGAAATCTACAACCTATAGGTCTTACTTTTTTCCTTCCTAAAAGTATTGTTTGAACTTTTTAAATTGAGTTTTTTTTACTAGGATGGTAATTGGTAATTACTCTCGTAACAGGGCTCTTGAATCCTGTATGTTGTTGACCGTGTATTTAGTATTTTTTTTTGTTTTCAGCTACTAATTCGGTATCTTACTTTTGCATTTTGTGTCTATTCTTTCTGTAGAGAGCCAAAATGAGAAAAAGAATTCGGGACGGCTACTTATCAGTGCTTCTGCTACTGTCGGTGCATTGCTACTGGTTGCACTTATGTGTTTTTGGGGTTGTTTTCTCTATAAGAAGCTTGGCAAAAATGATGCCAAAGGGCTTGCAAAGGATGTCAGTGGAGGTGAGGTTCATTCGTTCAATGATTATCCATTTGAGTGGAAGAAGAGATATGTATCAGCTAGCAGTCTAAAAAGAGTCTAAGCTTTAGTTTCTAACCAGACACGTATGCATCATTTGTTTTGTAAGGGTGTAGTTTCTTTAGTATGCATCATGCGTAAAGGTGGCAGTTTCGACCCCTTTACTTGCAAATTGGTCGATTCTGGTTATGCTTCATCTCTAACGGGTCAAATTGGTACAATAAAAAATATGCTTTATAGTAAAAAATCATTCACGTCATAAAGGGTACAATTAATTCATAATACATCCTGAATCATTTTATTCAATAAATTAGATCATTACTAAAATAGTCATATTTCACCCTAATCATTTGTAACATTTAGTTATCTTGGACTGTATCTGCCCGATCCAACCCGGCCCATTTTTACCATTATAAATCACCAATTTTGAATCGCACAAAAATTTATCCATTTTGAGCAATATAAAAACTTACCTCTTTATCTAATCAACTTTTTTGACCCATAAAAATACTGAGTACCTCTTTTGATTCATTACCCAACGCACCCCGCCCCCACCCATTTTGCCACCTCAAATTCATATGGGACTAAATCGAATTTATCGTAATATGACACGATTGGCTTTTGTTTTGCTGTATGCGTGTGTGTTATCTTTTGTGTATAATGAATATTGAGCTTATATGGGTCTGTTATTGCTTCCAGGTGCATCCATTGTGATGTTTCATGGAGACTTACCGTACTCATCAAAAGATATCATCAAGAAGCTAGAAACTTTGAATGAGGAGCACATAATCGGTGCTGGAGGCTTCGGAAAAGTATACAAGCTGTCAATGGACGATGGGAATGTTTTCGCCTTGAAAAGAATAGTGAAATTAAATGAGGGTTTTGATCGTTTCTTTGAGAGAGAGCTTGGAATTCTTGGAAGCATTAAGCACAAATACTTGGTGAATTTGCGAGGATACTGCAATTCTCCAACTTCGAAACTGTTACTATATGACTACTTACCTGGTGGCAGTCTAGATGAAGCTCTCCATGGTAACAATATTGATTTTTAGTAATAAATTTAATCTGTATTGGGCATTCTTATTGGTTAATAATGTTAAAAGTAGTAGTGATGTAACTGTAAAAATTGATAGCTAAATTTGTTTTTTTTTTTTTTTTTTTTTTTTACAGAAAATGGTGAGCAACTGCACTGGGACACACGACTTAAGATCATTAGGGGAGCTGCAAAAGGGCTGGCATATTTGCATCATGATTGTTCCCCTCGTATCATACACCGAGACATAAAAGCAAGCAACATATTACTAGATGGAAATTTAGATGCTCGAGTTTCTGACTTTGGACTTGCAAAATTACTTGAGGATGAGGAATCTCACATTACAACAATTGTTGCTGGAACTTTTGGATATCTGGCTCCAGGTAAGAACATCGCTGTGATTACTAGAGGCGAGAAGATGGGTCAGACTGGGTAACAGGTCGAAACGGACTCTGGTTGAAAATGGATCATTTTTAGTACGGTTTGAAATGGTCAGGGCGGATTGGGATGACCCACAAACACCTTTTTCTTATACTTTTAATATACATAACTAACTCGTTAAGCATAATTACAGAACAAATATCATTAAAATTATTTTATAACCTTTTGAGACATAACACAACCCTAACAGACTTCAAGAATAGTAGAATTTAGCTTTATCTCTTCTTCAAATATAGTGCTATTCATCTGGTAATGCAGAAAGTTATCTTTAAATTGTCTATGTTACTTTCCATGCAGAGTATATGCAGAGTGGTAGAGCAACAGAAAAAACAGATGTCTATAGTTTCGGTGTACTTATGCTTGAAGTTATAAGTAGAAAGAGGCCCACTGACGCTTCTTTCATAGAGAAAGGTCTTAATATTGTTGGCTGGGTATGTCTCTACAGTCTAATCTTCATCTATTGCATGCATTCATCCTTAAAACTATATCCAATCAGTATGGATTCACTCATTCAAGTATAGATAGCAATTTTGACCCATCTCTACAGAAATGTGCCAGTTTCAGTTTTTTTATGTATAACGGTTCCCGTGAGTAAAATTTTAGAATTTAGCTAAAATGGAAATGGGTCGACTCGGTCAAATGGGTCGACAGTTGCTGAAACTCTTTTCAGACGCTTAAATCGTTTCACAACGTTTTGATAAGAAAGATAGATGGCTATATTAAGAACAATAATATAATATTTCGTACATTAACCATTTATAGAATTATCAAAATGGACAAAAAGGTGTTGACGCGTTTCGACTGACCCTTACCTGTTCTGACCCGTATTAATAATTATACCTTTTGATGTTGCTCGCCCAACGCCCATATCATCTAGTTATCAACCTAATCTGTTGGTGGGATCCAATGTTTTCAGTTGAATTACTTGGTAACGGAGGATAGGCAACATGAGATCATTGATGGGAATTGTGAGGGTGTCGAGGCAGAAACGGTTGACCCTCTACTCTCAGTTGCAATTCTGTGCGTGTCTACAAGTCCAGAAGATCGGCCCACAATGCACATGGTGGTCAAAACACTAGAATCTGATGTTATGACGCCATGTCCAAGTGACTTCTATGATTCCTCATCAGATTGAATTCCTTTTTTCTACTTCCGTTTCATGCAACTTTTGCTCACCAATTGGAGATCAAAACAACCACACGGAAGATTCGAGGAAGAGCCCTTCGTTTTGCAAATATTTTTGCGCCATTATCCATTCATTGTGGCAGATTCAGAGTAAGAAGATTATCTTTCCATCATTGGGAGCAGTGTCTGTGAATGGTATTTTTATTCGCCTAGTTATCATATATATTTTTTTTGGTTTGTGATAATTTAAAGTTACCCTTTTCTATTGTTGTCCCATGTGTATATGATTACTTTTTACTGTCACCATTCATCAAAGAATCAATCTTGGTGATGCTGTCCATGTATTACTAGTATAAATTAGCAGCTTTCATCGGTTTTGCTGGTGACATTCGTTAACATTTTCCCCAACTTAATTTGTAGGTCTCTGTTTATCATATTGGGTTTCTAATAGTTGCTAAAACCTTTAGAAAAGAAGTAAAATATATAAATTTGTATGTTATGCTTTCAGTACCACACGAGCGGTGGACTAGTGGTGGTGGCCATTGAGAATGAAAGGAATTGTTCGTGTGTTTGAAAGGTTTTTAGTATATGTTAGTTTCGTTTTCTTGGGTTTTATGCGGTGGATATGTGTAAGTGTGTTTAATAGATGGTGGGTTTCAAACAAAACAAATTGATATATGCTGACGAAATATTGAAATCGATCATCTATATTGTGTTACATGCACAAATTTTAGTTTTGCATAGTCTTCTTGGTGTTGCATGCACAAATTTTGAATTTCACAAGGAGTATGCACAAAGTAGTAGACTAGTTATTGATTCAATTCACAAAAGAAACTGCAACTCAACTATATTGTGTTACAGCATAAAATGAGATTGAAAAAGTGAGATTGAAAGGGGAATTCTTACTTAAATAATGTATAAGATGGGAATATGGGATCAAGATCATATATAATTAAATTTATTCCCAACCTCCATCTTGAGCTTGCAGTTGACGATGCTTAATTGGATCTGCAAGTATTGGTGAGGCAGGCTTTCGACACAGGTAGATATAACATTCCTAAGATTCAAATTAGAAATATAACCACTTTTACAGAAAGTTTGTTCTTCAAGATCATACATCCACATTTGACGGAGGACTTCAATTATAATTTTCCCATTGTCATAAAAAATATTTGGTTCATCCGTTAGAAATCCATAATACCCACCGGCTACAACCAAATGTCACCTTTCAAACTATTGAATATAGCAAGCTTTTTACCAAGTGCAACAAGTTTGTAATTATTATCAGACAGCAAGATATCAACATTATTATACAAATCGGGTGATGGAACTTCAATGAATTTCTCTTCCACTAAACTAAAAGTAGCAATTACCTGTGTAGAAGCCTTGCTAGTAATCCAATGAAGAAACCCATTAACAAAAACACCTGACTCACTATATCTAATATTACCCACCCAACCATATTTATCATAAGGTGAATCACTCACCTGCTTCCAAGTAACGCCTCTAAGGCTATAAACATGCACATGTATTTTGAAAGGTGGAATTGCAGACGGACAACGAAAGTAAGACATGGAAACAACCTTGTAATCATCTGACAGAGAATCATAACCAAAGCCAATCCTTCTAAAATCATAGTGATACTTAGTATTATTGTATGTTATCAACTCATGTTTGTTGACCCTTTTGAATGCCATATATTCTTTAGTAGTTAGATTAAAAATGGCAAAGTTATATATATTAAAGGAGCTACAACCAGAAGCTAAAGCAAGACCGTTGCAAGAGCAAAAGGAAGATTTGGTAGTGCGGATACTGGTTCAAGGTCATCAAATGGAACAGAACAAAGTGAACCATCCTTGGACCAAAAGATGAGGTGATTTCTGTTGAGCGTTTTATGATGAGTATTGATGAAGTGGGGTTCTGAAAGTAAAGATAGCCATTCCTTTGAAACTCACCGGAACCGGCCTAAAGTTTTGACCGGCACGCGGTATAGAATGTCGATGATGATATCCTGTGGGACTGTGATGCTTTGTTCCTGACATGCATGCCATTGACATCTTTTTCTTTTTCTTTTTCTTTTTTTTTTTTTTTTTTTGAAGGGCACGCCATTGATATCTTAGCTAAGAACCGGAAGATCGTACCAAATATATCAACGTACGTTCCCATTTGTTCCATTATCATATACGAACTCAGAATAATACAACAATACCCCTCCAACTTTCAAATTTTGTTTAATTATCATACGTTTTGTTTGCACCGTTAGTCCCTTTGACTAACGACCGTTTGTAATTAACTCAAAAATATGTTTTTCTTACGTTTTCTTGTGTTTTCATACGTTTCTATCCGTTTTTATATGTTTTCACCCATTTTCTTTACGTTTTTGTTTGCACCGTTAGTCCTTTTGACTAACGACCGTTTGTAATTAACTCAAAAATATGTTTTTCTTACGTTTTTTTTTTTTTTTTTTTTTTTTTTTTTTTTTACATTTTCATACGCTTTCATACGTTTTTATATGTTTTGTCCATTTCAATATGAATTTTGTAGTCTTATTTTATAACACCTTATCACCAGAAAAATTGATATACTCGATTTATCCTATATGTCAAGCCATTTGTCACAATCGAAAATTGCTTAAAGACCTGCCACTAGTAAAAAATCACCAAAAGGAAAGGTTGAAAGCCCCTAAAAGGAAACGGTTTGTAACCATTCTATATGTAACATGGTTAGCTTTTACTCATAAACCAAAGCCGTAAGAAGCAAAAGCCAAAACTCTAGTAAAAAGTTCAGCATAGTTAATTTCCTTATTCTTTTTTATGAAATTTCATTTTCATGTTCTATGCAAGTGTACGCGCCCATCCTGAAATGGTATTCATGCAGCTAAATTTTCATGATTGATATTTGCATAATAGCTTTAGTGGTGCCAAACCAGGTTAACGATATTTAAATGCAGTTAAGTAAACAGATTAATTAGTACTATACCTATATGGACCAATTTGGGGCCTCAATGAACCTAAAAGCACCCGGTGTGTGGTGGCGTTATAGGCTCGTGCCATCCTATAACACGAACGAATAACTTGAGCCTGACATCCCTCTTCGTGCCATAGGGTCTGGGCCGAAATCACCAGCCGTCTTGTCCATTTTTTGTATTTTTGTGTTGTATTTGTGTTTTATTGGGTTATGTGTGAGCCATAGAGTGTCCTATAACGCGAGTGATGGAGGGAGGATGTTTTGGGTTTAAGTTATAGGTTCCGAGTTATAAATAAAAAGTGTTGAGGTGGCAACAAATTTTCTATAACGCGAGCCGGATAACACGACGTGGTGCTCTAAGCGAAAATATGTTGACCTACATAGATGTAACTGGACCTAAGAGTTCCCCCTCTCGATTTCACTTTGTTTGAGTTATGCTCTAACACAATATAGTTAACTTCACTAGGTCTATCCAACTCATGTTGGTCTAAGTACATCACAACATCACAAACTATCCATATTAGCCGTAAACTTAAGTAAAATTGTTGATACTATTAGATGATAATTCATTAATCCATGTTTAGGGGTCGTAGTATAATTAGTTTATGTGTTTAGAGTCGAGTTTGTAAAGTGTATAAGTTTAGGGTCCAAATATGTCAAGATTAAAGTTACTAACCGAATAGCGGTTATAGTGGTTATAATGTTATATAGTTAGTTATTGGTGAAAGGTCGTGATGGTTCAATGAAACCTGTAGTATCGTTTCACATAGTATAAATAGAAGTGTCGATGTATTGTAAAAGTAACATAATTCAATATGTACAAAAGTGTGAGTTTGTGTGTCGTGTGTTTTGTTCATAGACATGTTTGATTTGATACAAAGATGATCCGGATGGGACCAACATTGGTATCAAGAGCAACAGATGTTCGAATCAAACTCGGTGTTTCAGTTTGCGTTTCATCAGAGGCGATCAGAGGAGTGCAACGATTCAAGAGGAATACGTTTTGCAGATTGCAAGAAACTAAACCGCAAGACACCAATCAGAGAGAAGAACAATTTGATTCAGGGAATCAAGTTCAATAGCGATTCAGGGAATCGTTTCAAAAAAAAAAGAGAGAAAGAAGTGGTTGATAGTACTAATGTAAAAGATCCAAAGAAAGAAGTGGTTGATAGTGCTATTGTAAAAGATCCGGACAGACCGACTAATTCAGGGAATCAATCAAGAGAAGAAGAGACCATGGGCATACCGGTTAATCAAAAAGAGAGACATATTAGACAAAGAGAAGAGAGTGGAAATCGATTAGAAAAATCGATTAACAAGAAAGAGAAGTAGCATTTGAGAAACAAATGCAGAGACAGTTAGAAAGTGAGAATTGAAGAACAGAGAAAATGAGAGAAACCTATTCGTTAGGCTGTGGAGTCGTGAACAGGAGAGATGACAAAGAAGAAAAAAAAACTTACCAGTTGTGTTACAACATCAGAGAAGAAAGGAACACAGGAGCAATCACTAGAGAAAAAGGAATTACCATGTGCACTTGCAGCAGAAGAACCAGAAGCAGAAACCCATAGTTATTGGGTGGTTGTGAATTAGAGATTAAAAGAGATTGTTGTTTATAAACAAGATGACATATGTTGGTTATTGTGTGTTTGAGTGTTCCCAAAACAGCGTAAAGATAATCAATGAGTACCGGATATTCACTTGAAATCGTGTTAACACTTTCCAATAGAAACTATTCGACCCTATGCCTGGGTTACACGAATATCTCTATGGGATAAGACCAAGTGATGTTCTTGTTTTAGGCACAAATCAAGAACAGAATTGTATACAACTGTTTAGGGTTTGTGTTAATAATCATATCCATGCAGAATATTATGACCTCTATTTATAATAGAGAATACTCAAACCCTAGCCCATGGAATTATGTATAATTAATGGCCCATTAATTATAACATAATACTTTCCATAATAGTAGGAATCAGTGGTTATCAGTGGAAACAATAACACTAGCAGTGGTAACGTTAACACATCAGTGGTAACGTTAACACATCAGTGGAAACAATAACACTAGCAGTGGAAACTAGCAGCAGAATCCACTGTCAGTAGAATCACACTATCAGCAGAAACAGATTCATGCTATCAGCAGAATCAATACATAACCACTATTGAGTCAGGGGATTCAGTGACGAAATGGGTGTACACTCCGTACCTCCAAACCCATTACCAGGTGTGAATTAATCTCTCAAGTTCACTAAATTTTCCAACAACATATGCTGTTACGAATAAAGATGATATGAAGTCATCAAAGTTTGTATTTGAAGACAAAGACGAGAAGACCTGCTACAACATGTTCAAAGATAGAGATGATCGAGTTAAAGACATGAAGATGTTGAAGACACGGATTAATAAATTAGGGAGAAATATTGGATGATAATTCATTAATCCATGTTTAGGGGTCGTAGCATAATTAGTTTATGTGTTTAGAGTCGAGTTTGTAAAGTGTATAAGTTTAGGGTCCAAATATGTCAAGATTAAAGTTACTAACCGAATAGCGGTTATATAGTTAGTTATTGGTGAAAGGTCGCGATGGTTCAATGGAACCTGTAGTATCGTTTCACATAGTATAAATAGAAGTGTCGATGTATTGTAAAAGTAACAGAATTCAATATATACAAAAGTGTGAGTTTGTGTGTCGTGTGTTTTGTTCATAGACATGTTTGATTCGATACAAAGATGATCCGGATG
>JARVZY010003072.1:0-89828 GCA_030686995.1 Artemisia argyi | reverse complement strand
GAGTGGATTAGACATAATATTAGGCATATGAGTTAGACATTCACATTATTTCTCTATAAAAAATTCGTATATTTTCTCCAACTTCTATTAATAAAATGTAATGGTTTGGAAGTTCAAATATTAAGTGTAATATGGTTAGAAAGCTAATGATTTGAATTTTTAAGTGAAAAAAACAGTGAATCATTTGTAGTTCTACACAAATACTTATGTCAATTTTACAACAGCGGTTTAAGTGTTCCAACTTACAAATTAGTGTTATATCACATATGATATATCATACAAACTCCAGTACCCGGAAAAAAAAAAACAAAAAAAAAACAAAAAAAAAAAAGTTGTTGAAGTATACGAAAATGCTTCTCTATTAAAAAGTAATTAAATGCTCGTCGTAATCGTGTAATTTGTTTCACCTGACGATTACGATTTTTGAGATATATCATTTTTAGAAAAAGGAAAAAAAAATGATGAAACTGGATTTTAATTAAAATAGATGAGAGGAGAAGAGATGAAAGTGGATGTTTTATTTTAGCTAAAAATAAATGGTTAAAATTAGTCTCTCAATCTTCATATTTTTTATAGTCTTTAAAATAACTCACCTTTTGAAAAGTTATTGCGTGGTGTTTTTAATTATGAGCAAAAATGTAATTATCTAACAAAAAACTTCATTGCCTTTTTTTCCAACAATGGTTTCTGTAGCGTTTTATTTTTAAGCTTTATTATTCAGAATTAAAAGCTCCAAAGTATTTAACCAAAGATTACGGTAATAAGAATTTTTTTTTAAGAAAAACAAAAGGATAGTAGCTATGAAAGTTCTCAAAAACCTTGGTGCCAACATGCCCAAAATGCTTAATTGCTAATTTGATATCTTATTGTGGCCCAAATGATTGACCCAGTAAATAAAATCTTCATGCCTTGAAGAATCAAGAATGTTCTATCAAGTCCTTGATGTTTCCTGTTCATAATTCCCCTGTCACGAAAGTTCCAGAAAGATGCCATAATAGAACCTATAAATACCACTCCCATCCCAAAATCCCAAACCAGAATCAGCAAAATCTACAGCCTAACAATTCATCTTTATACAAGTCACACTATTCTATAGCATACTAACAAAATGTCGCTCATTCCAAGCTTTTTTGGTAACCGAAGAAGCAGCGTCTTCGACCCATTCTCACTCGACGTTTGGGACCCATTCAAGGACTTCCCAGTTTCATCACCATCTGGTCTTTCAAATGAAACATCTGCATTGGTGAACACTCGTGTGGATTGGAAAGAAACACCAGAAGCTCATGTGTTCAAAGCCGATCTTCCTGGGATCAAGAAAGAAGAAGTGAAAGTGGAAGTTGAAGACGACAGGGTGTTACAGATTACTGGAGAAAGAAAGGTGGAGAAAGAAGACAAGAACGATAAATGGCATCGTGTTGAACGCAGCAGTGGCAAGTTTACAAGGAGGTTCAGGTTGCCAGAGAATGCTAAGATGGATCAAGTCAAGGCGGCCATGGAAAATGGGGTGCTGACCATAACTGTGCCAAAGGAGGAAGCAAAGAAGCCCGATGTGAAGTCTGTTCAAATTTCTGGTTGAAAAATGTGTAAAATTATCATTGTGGTTGTTATGTCGACATCTGTGTTTCGAGCTTTGTCTACATATATGATGTTCTATGTAAACCAAGTTCTTCAGTAATAAATATATATAATTAATAAACCTAACATCACATTGATCCTTCTGCTAGTGGGTCTGTGAATGAAAAATGAACAAGTGTATCTAGTTGTGTGAAATAAAGCACAAACGTTAAAAGAAATAAAGGAAAATCAAGAACAACCTAACAGAAGTGGTCAATTAGAATGGTTGATTAGCCATCTTGGCAATGTCAACAACAATCAATTACACGCGTCGACGCAATTTACAACAGCAAATGTATCTACAGTGTGGTAAACTGGGCACAAACAGATACAAAAACATGATTCCATAATAAAAGACAAATTAAAATTTGGACTTCCCCGTCTGAATATATAGTAGAAGCCGCTAACGAATCTCCATAGCATCCGGGATGGTTAATCAGGTCCAAAACTGTGATAATTCACTAAAATAAATAACTGTTAGAAAATATCTCAAATTTCATTGCAGCCCTGAACAAATTGAATACAGAGTGAGGTTTTGGAAAACAACGATTGTACATTAAGATACGTTGCAATAAACAATACTACCTATATTAGTGTCCTTCATGCTGTCAGCAAACATCACACTTCCACTTTTACTCTTTTAGCCCAAAGTTTCTCAAATTAGACAAATATGTTTTTGAATAATGCTATACTTTTCTTTCAGCTACAACACAATTTAGAATGTCATAAGCAATTTATGATACACATTAAACAAGTTCAGCCAATTTCAATTTGACCTACGCTCTTAACGTTTCATTGAACCCATTATCAAACACAAACGACTGAATGATCAGTCTTAGTACACATAATAATGGTTGCATTGCCGGCTCTAGCACAGTGCAAACCTTATGGGTAAGTGGAACTATACCACTATACAAACGTAACCCGTAACACTAAAGGCAACGTAGTACGTAATAATAAGACAGATAGCTTTATTAATAAAAGAAAAGAGCTGTTTTATATTCCCATTGATCCAGTGTATTCATCCCTTAATTAAGAAAACTTAAAGCTAGAATTTTGTATTCAGTTATGGAGATACTGCCATGAATCTATGTATTCTACAAACTGTACCAAGCATTAAAGCCACTTGAGTTCACCCATTGACATATGGGACCATCGATTTAAAGACTTCCCAGAAAAGTAAAATTTTAGCTTAGGCAACAAATTAGGTGGTGTTTGTTTAAGCTTATTTAGGAGGCTTATAAGCTTATTAGCTTGTATAACAAAAATAAGCCTAATTAAGTGTTTGGTTAAGCTTATAGGTTTAGGCTTATGAGCTTATATGAGGGTAGATAAACCCAAACTTTGTGGCTTATTTTGAGGATGGATGGGCTTATATAATGATTTATATAAAAAGACTTCTATACTCTCATTTAATAATTACACCCTATTATTATTACTATTATTATTATTATTATTATTATTATTATTATTATTATTATTATTATTACTAGCCTATAAACCTGTGAAAAATCACGGCTAGCTAATATAAATTCAAATAACAACCAGTTTAGCATTTGAACGTGAATAGGTAAGAAAGTGTTGTAAAATAACATATGTGTAACTAATACAAATTTAAATAACAAAAAATTTAACGTTTGAACGTCATTATGTAATAAATAGTGTTGGAAAATTGAATAATTAACAAACCAGATTTTATATAGTAACAACATATTTATAAATGCGTAAATAAAATCATATATAAAATTCGTCAATCTTTGCAATAAATAGAAAAAAGAATCGAACATGATTATAAATAAAACGTAGCAATCGGTAACATATGCAATTTGAATACAATACTAAACTGAAGACCTTAAAAAAGATCAAAGTTGTTGTAGCTGCCTTCATAGATATCATAAGTAGGGGTGTAAACGAGCCGAAACAACTCGCGAGAAACTCGAGATCGACTCGAAAAATACTCGATTCGACTCGATTTTAAACGAGCCGAGACAACTCGCGAGCTACTCGACTCGACTCGATTACACATTTACACCCCAAAATATATATATATATATATATATATATATATATATATATATATATATATATATATATATATATATATATATATATATATATATATATATATGTATGTGTATATATATATATGTATGTGTGTGTGTATATATATATATATATATATATATATATATATATATATATATGTATGTATGTATATGTAAATAGGGGTGTAATCGAGCCAAGACAACTCGTGAACAACTCGAGATCGACTCGAAAAATACTCGACTCGACTCGATTTTAAACGAGCCGAGCTCGAGTATGTCAATACTCGGCTCGACTCGGCTCGTTTACACCCCTAATCATAAGCAAGAATTACAAATGATTATGCTTTTTAGCTCATATAGCTACAATGGTTATGATAGAGTGAGTCAATTTCATGGAGCACTAAGCAATTTAGTAACATAACAATTGAACATATATAAAGCTCCAATTAACATATAATAACCATTTCGTAATGAAAAAGCAAGTGCAGGTTTTCCATCCCAAAGAGTAAAGCAAATGATGATTAAATGAGGTGGCTTGAAATGCAAATACAAAGCAGTCTCGATATCTATGGTAAGCATTTGAAACAACAAATATTAGAGCACTCGGTAAAGTAACCGTGAGTTATACCATAACTCAATTCAACGTCAGTGCCACATCAGCTTTAACCTTTTTATCTTAAAAAAAAAAAAAAAAAAAAAAAAAAAAAAAAAAAAAAAAAGGGTATCATAACTTACGTTAACTCAACATTTTGGGCCTTACTTTTTTCTTCTTAAAAAAAAAAAAAAAAAAAAAAAAAAAAAAAAAAAAAAAAACAACCTGAGTTATGCCATAACTTAAGGAGCGGTATAATAACTCACCTGAGTTATGCCATAACTCACCCCCTTAACACTACGTTAAAGTGTTAACGTAGCTTTAACGCAGGGGCGGTATAATAACTCACCCCTTAACTCACTTGAGTTATGCCATAACTCACCCTCCATGGGCACCTTACCGAGTGCTCTTAGTACTCTGAATGTGACTTCATTTGCCATGACTTAAAAAAATATTTAATATTTTTTAACAACTTATAGAGAAGAATATCTAAATATAACACCCATTCATACCTCATCTAGCACAAATTTTGAATTGCTTAATTACTTAACTGATGCACAGAAACTCACAAAGGCGACATGCCTAAAAGATCTAAAATATGTAAACCACTTACATCATAAAAGTCTCACAATTAACTTTTTGCCCTTGCTAAGTAACTAAGTTCCTCACAATCAGATCATGAATATAACAAACATGATGTCTTTTGGCAGCTTTTTTTAAATGAAGTAACAAAGCATCCATAGTTACTACTTACTACTAACTAATAGATACCAGTAAAGTTAAATATACCCATATATGTTCTTTCTTTTAAACATTATACATCTAAGAACAAATTTCATTGTCTAATTTAAAACAACTAAATGCATTATGAAAATGTTAGACATGTGCAGATGTACTTGATGACAACTACTTTTTGCATCTTATTTAGAAACTTCATTGCATTTTTTGCATCATGGATCTCAAAATCTCCCATTTCACCATTTGTCAAATTGGCGTTTCTCCCGTAAAAATAATGAAGTACCGTACACTCTGTTACAACTTATAAGTTATAAGTAATGAAGCGAAGTCGCTAAAAACAAATTTATTTACATTTTATCCATTTCGCATACTCATTACTCAAGGTGTCCCACCCATCCTTGTTCATGTATTAAAAGGTTGATCCTAGATCACCAAAATTTAACACCATTTCACGCTACATACAACATATAGATGCTCAAGAAGTAGCTCAACACATATTATATTATCATTAACCACCAAACCTGCAAGAATATTTATTATATTTGTGAAACCAAAACGACTCCTCTCAGAAGCCTCATCTGATATTATGTTTTAGTATCGCTTCAAGAAACAATATTAATATAAATATGATTTTGATGCCTACTATGTATATGTGATGGTATTAGATACCAAAAAATAGCATCAAGTAATATGAAGTATGTAGCAAGCCCGTTAAACATAAGCTAAATAGTGAATCAAACTGAACATTTGCAACCTGCATTGTGCGTTAGCATGTAACTTTGGAATGAAACCATTTGCATTTGAAGAACTGAAAATGAAGTATCTTCATTCGCTTTTATAGGAAGAAAACATCTTTGTTCATAGTGAGTTTAATCAAAACATCTAAGTTCATAGTGAGTCTAATCATCCTATATCTTTATCGAAATCCATACCTCTCTCAAATAACCACCAAAATCATCCTCTTTATATCTAAAAAAAAACAACAGCCATAATAACGCTAAACATATTAATATTACGCCAAAATGCTATTAATTTTTGCCGCATTGAATACAAATCGAATTTATGTGAGCACAAATATTATATCACAAACTTCTACACTTGGTTAAAGTAAGCATGTAAAATCATTAAGTTTAAGAAACCAAACCCTTCATGATTCTAAAAGAGTTTTTGAAAAAAAAAATAAGAAATTTCGTCGAACACCTTTCATGCACTCCTTAAATGACATAAACATGGTATCAATTATTTCAAATAAACTTTATGGATCCATCGTTAGAAACAACTGGGTATTGCAGCAATCGCTTTCGAAAAGAAAAGAAAAAACAATTAAGCACAAAAAGATATGGTTGTTATACGAATGAACAAAACCAAACCTGATAAATATAAAAATAATCTTCAACCAGATAAATATTCAAAAACCTTCAATTTAACCTGTCAAGATTTAAGGATATACGTAGTATTTAACAAAAGAGCTCAACACCGGTAACTCTGACGTGATATAAAAATCAGAAAAAAGAGAATGTCGACAAAGATAACAGATTAATAGATTGTTGATATATTGAATTTTGAATAGAGGGTTTCCATAAATTAAAAGCATAAATCACGGGAGAATTTGACACTCCTTTAGTACTTACCAAACTTGAGTTGTTTTGTTGAATTTGAAACAGGAACGGAGGCTGATGTGGCTTTATTGACATGACATTTATGATGTGACAGTGTGTCCTAGGTGGATTAAATGACATGGCAAGGTTTCAAAAAAACCTTCTTTTATTATATATATATAGATATAGATTATTATTATTATTATTTTGGACTTATGAGCTTATGATATATAAGCCATAAGCCGCTTATATAACATAAGCATAAGCCCATTTCATAAGCTTTAGCCAAACACCACCCAATTCATAAGGTTTAGGGACGAACAATGTATTTTACTCTACTTTCAGTTAAAACCCACGTCAAGCCTTAAAAAAGAACATATTATATATCTCAAAAACCATAAATCGTTAATATGCATAAATTACACAATCACGAGCATTTAGTTATTGTTCAATAGAAGTGCACTTTCATTAACTTTCAACAAACTTTTTATTTGTTATTTTCTTTTTTGGGTTTTTTTTTAGTATACTATATTGATTGATATATCACATGTGAGATAATACTAATATATAAGTTCGAACACTTGCGGTCGAAAAATGAGCATAAGTATTTTTGTGAAACTCCAAATGATTCATCATTTTAGGCATTGAAATTGCACATCCTTAGCTTTTTAACCATATATAACACATAATATTTGAACATCCAAATCTATATCTATTCATAGAAGTTGGAGAAAATAAAGACATTTTTTTTTTGAAGTCGAACACGCTTGATGTATATCACATGTGATATAAAACTAATCTGTACGTTCGAACATGCTATCGTCAAATCTAAAAAAAAAATAAAAAAATACCATTTTTTTAATGGAAAAATACACATCATAAGTTTTCCAACCGTATATCACACATAATAATTAAACCTTTAAATCAATACAGTTTATTAAGATGAAAATATAAAAATAAAATAAAAACTGATATTCGAACTTGTTTGATATATCATATGTGATATAACATTAATCTGTTAGTTCGAACGCTCAACATGTTTTCATAAAATAGGCATAAGTATTGGTATACAACTCCAAAAGAATTCATTGTTTTTTCAACAGAAAATAATACTTATGTTCATTTTAAGACAGTATGTTCTGTCTTCAAATCTACAAATTAGTGTTATATCACATTAAATATATCACATGTAAAAATTATATGTGATATATGGTTAGAGAGTTAAGGATTTTAATGTTTAAATGCAAAAAACGCTGAATTATTTGAAGTTCTACACAAATACTTATGCCAATTTTACAACAACATGGTGAGTGTTCGAACTTACAAATTATATCAAATGTGATACATCCTGCATCGAAAAACCTCAAAAGAAACAAGAAAAAAAATTGTTGAAGTATACAAAAGTGCCCATCTATTTAAAGATAATTAAATGTCTGTTGTAATCGTATAATTTGTTTCGTCTAATGATTAACGAATTTTAAGATATACTATTTTCGAAAAGAAAGGTGGAAACGAGTTTTAATAGAAAAAGAGGGTGGAAAAATGAAACTGGATGTTTTATTTTAGTTGAAAATGAGATCTCTCAATCTTCATGTTTTATATGGTCTCTTTAAAATAGCTCACATTTTGAAAGTTATTGAATGGTGTTTTTAATTAAGAGCACCAATGTAATTATCTAACAAAAAGCTTGATTGCCTTTTTTGGAACACTAGTTTCTTAGCGTTTTATTTTTAAGCTTTATTATTTAGAATTAAAAGCTCCAAGTATTTAACCAAAGAAAGCTATACACTTATAAGAACTTTTTTTGTAAGAAAAACAAAAGATAGTAGCTATAAAAATTCTCAAAAACCTTGGGGCCAACATGCCCAAAATGCTTAATTGCTAATTTGCTAACTTATTGTGGCCCAAATGATTGACCCAGTAAATAAAATCTTCACGCCTTGAAGAATCAAGAATGTTCTATCAAGTCCTTGATGTTTCCTGTTCATAATTCCCCTGTCACGAAAGTTCCAGAAAGATGCCATAATAGAACCTATAAATACCACTCCCATCCCAAACCAGATTCAGCAAAATCTACAGCCTAACAATTCATCTTTATACAAGTCACACTATTCTATAACATTACCAGCAAAATGTCGATCATCCCAAGCTTTTTTGGTAACCGAAGAAGCAGCGTGTTCGACCCATTCTCACTCGACGTTTGGGACCCATTCAAAGACTTCCCACTTTCATCACCATCTGGTCTTTCAAATGAAACATCTGCATTGGTGAACACTCGTGTGGATTGGAAAGAAACACCAGAAGCTCATGTGTTCAAGGCCGATCTTCCTGGGATCAAGAAAGAAGAGGTTAAGGTAGAGGTAGAAGACGACAGGGTGTTACAGATTACAGGTGAGAGAAAGGTGGAGAAAGAAGATAAGAACGATAAATGGCATCGAGTTGAACGCAGCAGTGGCAAGTTTACGAGGAGGTTCAGGTTGCCTGAGAATGCTAAGATGGATCAAGTCAAGGCGGCCATGGAAAATGGGGTGCTGACCATAACTGTGCCAAAGGAGGAAGCAAAGAAGCCTGATGTGAAGTCTGTTCAAATTTCTGGTTGAAAAATGTGTAAAACTGTTATTGTGGTTGCTATGTCGACATCTGTGTTTCAAGATTTGTCTACATGATGTTCTATGTAATCCAAATTCTTGAGTAATAAACATAACATCACACTGATCTTCTGCTAGTTAGTCTGTGTGTGTAACTAGTTGTGTGAAATAAAGCACAAAAGTTAAAAGAAACATAGGAAAATCAAGAATAACCTAACAGAAGTGGTCAATTAGAATGGTTGATTAGCCATCTTGGCAATTTCAACAACAATCAGTTACACGCGTCGACGCAATTTACAACACCAAATGTATCTACAGTGTGGTAAACTGGGCACAAACAGATACAAAAACATGATTCCATAATAAAAGACAAATTAAAATTCGGACTTCCCTGTCTGAATATATAGTAGAAGCCCTACGAATCTCTATAGCATGCGGGATGGTTAATCAGGTCCAAAACTGTGATAATTCACTTAAATAAATAACTGTTAGAAAATATCTCAAATTTCATTGCAGCCTGAGCAAATTGAATACAGAGTGAGGTTTTGGAAAACAACGATTGTACATTAAGATACGTTGCAATAAACAATACTACGTATATTAGTGTCCTTCATGCTGTCAGCAAACATCACACTTCCACTTTTACTCTTTTAGCCCAAAGTTTCTTGTTGAAGCATAATTATGTCGGGTAGATCTTGACGGCTCTCACGTGCCATCCACTCTTGCCCCGGGCTTTGAAGCATGCTACAAACATAAAAGAACCCGTTAGAAGGGGTCCCGAAGCCGAAGCCCCGGGGACCACCCTCCGACGGTCAAGTCAGTACCTTGTATGTAGAGGATTTATTATAATTGTATATAGTGTATTGTGGTGTATGAGATGTTGTGTATTAAATGAGATGAGAGTAGTATATATAGAGAGAGAAAAAGGGTAGATACCAAATGCTACCTCGATACCTGTCGGATAATAGCCTGCTTGGATAATAACCTGTTCACATCTCGGGAATGAACACGCCGACCTACACCTAGTCTTTACGGTCCTTCGACACATGCCCCTCGGACAAGAGTAGCGTCCGCCTTCCGGTAATTCCCATCGGACTCATGGAGACTCTCTGGTCCGGCACGTGTCGTACGGACACATACATTAACATGTCCCCCCAGTATTGTAGTATCGGTTGAAGACCGATGGTGCAATACTTAAGTAATGTCTTCATGCCTTTCGTCACATGTCGTTCGGCGTGGGCCATCCGGCCATATACGTCAACATGTCCCCCCAGTATTGTACTATTGGTTAAAGACCGATGGTGCAATACTTAAAGAATGTCTTTACGCCTTTCGGCATATGTTGTTCGGACAAATGTTGTATCTGCCTCCCGGCACGTGTCCTTCGGACACATACGCCAACATGTCCCGCCAGTATTGCATTGTTAGTAAAAGACTGATGATGTAATACTTAAAGAGTACCGTATGGCATTTTCGCATTTATCATTCGGACATGTCTTGTCCATCATCCCTTTGTTTCCTGCACAAATAAAACATAACTTTCCCCATTCAAAAATTGGACTGGATGATTCAGCACGATCCGTTTAAAAATTTGGACGGGGTGATTTCATGACCCGTATGTTAAGGATGGTGTATTACTGTATTCTAAAGACCCGTTTGTTGACGGAGTGTCATCATGATCCACCTTAGTGGAGTGTTTCACGATCCGTTAGCTGAGGACGGAGTGTTATCACAATCCACCTTAGTGGAGTGTTATCACAATCCACATTCACGATCCGTTTGCTTGAGGACGGAGTGTTATCACGATCCACCTTAGTGGAGTATTTCACGATCCGTTTGATGAAAACGAAGTGTTTTCACGATCCACCTTAGTGGAGTGTTTCACGACCCGTTTGATGACGGTGTAAATTAGCGACCCGTATCATGACAGTGTAAGATAGCGACCCGTTTGAAGACGGTATATTAACGACCCGTTTGAAGACGGTGTATATTAACGACCCGTTTGATGACGGTGTAAATTAACGACCCGTATCATGACGGTGTAAGATAACGACCCGTTTGAAGACGGTGTATATTAACGACCCGTTTGATGACAGTGTAAATTAACGACCCGTATCATGACGGTGTAAGATAAAGACCCGTTTGAAGACGGTGTATATTAACGACCCGTTTGATGACGGTGTAAATTAACGACCCGTATCATGACGGTGTAAGATAACGACCCGTTTGAAGACGGTGTATATTAACGACCCGTTTGATGACGGTGTAAATTAACGACCCGTATCATGACGGTGTAAGATAAAGACCCGTTTGAAGATGGTGTATATTAACGACCCGTTTGATGACGGTGTAAATTAACGACCCGTATCATGACGGTGTAAGATAACGACCCGTTTGAAGACGGTGTATATTAACGACCCTATTGATGACGGTGTAAATTAACGACCCGTATCATGACGGTGTTAGATAACGACCCGTTTAAAGACGGTGTAAATTAACGACCCGTATCATATTCTTGTAATTGTTATGCATGTGGAACCTCATGTCGTTTATTCCTTCACAATAAGACATGAAAGCTCTTTGCCTTTTCCCGTTAGATATAACAAATAAAATATTCTCATGTATCAATAGAAAGATTGGGTTAAAGCCGAACCGTAACATAACCGATGGGGGTATTAGATAACATAATAAACGATTAATAACAACTGTTACCCATGCGTGTTGAATATCAAGCATGTGATATTTATAACCCTCATTGACCACGCTTTACGAAATCATCGCCTTATGCTTGCTAGTCCTGTAGGATAAAACTTGAAAGCTTTTTTGCTTTCTCCCGTTAAATATGACAAACAAGATATTTCACTTGTATCAATACATTAATGGGTCACAACAGAATCGTAACAAAACCGATGGAGATGTTATACCACTATACTTCCCCCAGTTGAGTGATACTAAATCTTTTTAGTATTGTTGAACTTAAATACCACAAAATGCTATATAACCAGAGCATAAGGTTACGTATACCGCTATCATCCCGCAAATTCAATGATGCTATAATTTACTAGTGGCATTCAGTTTATATAGCAAAAGTTGCTGTCAACATACTGAGGAAGTATCATTGATGTTATGTGACCTTTTTAATAATTAGTCATACACCATCTTAATGTATAATGATCAGATGCTAACTATTAGTGATCAAATTTTATATTATCAAAGATCTATACCATAATGTTCAAATATAATGGAAGTAACTTAAAGTTATATGCTTAAGTATGCACATTTATCTTACCTAAATGACATGCGCAAAAATCTTTCAAGTATGTGAGAGGCACAAACATTTAAAAAACATCTCTTTTATAGATACTTTGAGGTCTTGGCTATGCCGGTTCTCTCTATGGGCAAATAAATTTCTCTTTGAAGTTTGAATTTTTTATAGCCTGTGAGAATGAACTTAATGTCTAGTAGATCTCTTACATCTTTGCGTTAATGAAAATTGAAAATGCTTTTAGAGCATCTACAATGGAAAAACCTTTAAAGACTTTTTGCATTTAATGCAAAATGCATTTAATGACTAAAGCTTTGAGCAAAGACTTGAGGTTCACCAAGTCTTTGAAGAAAAGCTTGCAAAAAACCTCATAAAATGACTTTTTGAAATAGTAAAAAGCTTTTAAAAGCTTTACCTATTGTGGATGCTCTTAAAATGGTCAAAGTTTCTACACATGAGTTGACATAAAAAAAACAGTAATATAACTCTTTCAGTTTCATAAGATTGGGCCGTACCAAAAAATATTTTTGATCTAGAATATAAGATTATGCGAGCAACTTGTTTTTTAAAAAGTGGTTCGGAATGTTAGCACTTCGGAACATAACATGTAAGGATAATAGCTGTGGCCCCTCGCACGAGCAATAGACGAGGCTTCTTAATCAGGCGGTTAGTGGCCCGGAGGTCACAAGTAGACAATAATGGTCCATCAGGTTAATATTTATTTATTCCCAAGGATGTCTAGAGATAGACAAATGTAGTGACCGAAGGTTGGAGTAAAAGCCCACGATACCTTTTACCCGTTCTTTTCTTTATTTTGTGACTGGAGTACCCCTATTAAGCCAGTTCTTGACAAGCATATCACGCGAGGCTAGTCATGGGTAATGTTGCTTTATCTAGAAAGTGTTGTGTCATACACATATTTAATCAAAGATTTTTTAGTACAACAAGCTATATTGCTTGTATATCATCCATACTTTTTAGGCACCAGACATTTGTTGTTTTTATAAAGAGTTTGACTTTAGATGTAAAATAACTTTGAATGGTTTTATGAGTTTCTTATATTATCTTGAAAAGAGTACACAAAACATACGGTAGGTTTACTTTGAACCGTGAGAGTATCTATACTACTATATAATGTATTTGGGACTATTCTATAATTAGAAAGGCTTAAAATTCAGACTTTTACTTGCTAATTATAGAATAGTCCTAATTGTTGGTGGCAAGTGTTACATTATGCTGCTGCGTCACTTCAAGCACCAGGCCACCAGCCTAATCGAATTATTCAACACCTCAAGCTCCGTCACTTGACACACCTGTCCAATTGATCCTGCTCCCGGTGAACTCATCGGTGATCTTGCCGTCGTAAGATTCGGAGACTGGCGGAGTTGTGACTGATGATGATGGAGCGGGTGTGGAGGCGGAAGTGGAGAAAGTGGTGGCGCGTGGCGGTGGAGAGATGAGCGGAGAATAATTTTCCGGTGACTGTAATTGTGGTTGTGGTGGTTGAAAAGACTATGAGGAAGAAGATAAGAAAGCAGAAAATTATTTGTAGTATTGGAGAATGGGGAGTAGGCTCTTCCCAATAAAATACATGTACTTTTGATTTCTTTTATTTTTTTATTTATTTAACTATTTTAAGAACAAACCTTCAACTTTTTGATTACTCTTGTTCTACCCATGTAGCTTTGTTTTTTGTTTCAAATGGTTTTAAACTTGGGCCATGGTAGTCAAAGTTTACAACTTAACATGGTTCTGAAAGTCCAATTAGTTTTTTTTTTCAGGTTTGAACATTTAAAAGTTATTTAGCACTCATCCGATTTGAATTAAATGTTCATATTTCTTTTTCGTTTGTTCAAAATTAGTGTCAAATTTTTAAATTTTATTGGTGCAAAGTGTAATGATATCGTTCATGTGCAAATTAAAAATAAACATTTAATTTGAGACGGAAAAAGTACACAACTAATGTTCACCGGGTGTAAAAACGTTTTAACCAAAAAAAAAAAAAAAAAAGTTACATAACTATCTATCATCCGATTTGTTTCTCTAATGTTTTCAAATAAATAATTGTCCAAGTTTTATTATGTTAATATGCGGATTTTATTGAAGGTCAAACTATAAAAGGTATATTATGTGTTTACAACATTTGATAAGGGGCAGTTTAGATCAACTGGCCAGGACATCTAAAATTTCAGGACCGACCCTGCTCTTCTCTACTTATAAAGCATGAAGACAACTAAACGTCTACTCGAATAAAGCAAAATATAGTCACAGGGTACCCGCCCCGCATAGCGCGGGCACCCTTCTAGTAAATAATTCATGTGTTTGCGATAAGATCTTTTACATTATGATATATATACAATTCACAAAGAGTTTTAGTCCACTTAAATATACATACACCAATGCTAAATTATAAATTATGAGCTTTGTAACTTTCCTCTCCACTTCATTTTATATCAGTCCTTAATATTTTTATCTCTTAAAAAATGTACCTTCCTCAGCTGTACATATTAAGATACTGTAAAATGTGTATATTCGTAAAACAATACGCATAGCGTGATAAGGGTGTTGTCTTCTTAAAAATCTTTGGCATGAAAGGTACATATCAACTTTTGCAATGAAAGAAAGAAAAGACATTTCTAATTTGACTATTGACTTTTTCCATTACTTAGAGGATATGTCTACCAACTTTCCTTATTAACCTTCTGTAAAATATTTAGCCACCCTACTATACTTTTGCATAGAAACATGTGCATGGTTACTTACTAGTTCTACTATGCAGTACAGGGAAGTGATAAATCAAAAAGTGTAACCATAATAACCTTATCCTTTGACAAATTTGATAAACATGAATGAAATAAATTTAATAAATGTGAATGAAATTATGTATTTTTCATCTAGATGAAAGCCATATTTTATAAAGTAATTTGACGTTGTGCTTCCATGGGTACCACTTTATGTAACATGTGCGTATTTTCATCTGAAGTTCTTAAAACATTCCAACCATTTCCATGGTACGATACATATATTTTGCTTTTTTTACAATCTTTGTATAGTACACCCCAAGTCTATCTTTAAATGCAAAGAGCTTTTCTTGAACTATAATTCATTATCAACTTTGTACTTGACCCATATATTCAATAGTGGTTGTAGGGGTTGGTTAGCCTTCTCTAGTTCTACAAAGCATAGGTATTATGCATACATTCTAATCAAGTATAGGCTGTGTCAAAAGACAAACTATGTGACAGCCGATTAGTACTTTTGTCCATATGTTTGTTTCTATTACAAAAAAAAGTTTGATAGCTCTAATCCATTTCCATACTGTACAATTTTCTCTAACGCCAAAGTGCATTTTGTACATCACGCATGGTGAGTTGTAAATTACATCTTCAAAATTGTGCAAGATTTTGAGCCAGTGTATATTGTCATGCATGATGTTACTTTGGAGCCGAAAATTCATATAAAACATGCGCCATATCAGCATTTTTATACCATGTATTTAGCAAAACGGTTATGCAAAGTTATATCAACGTTTTTTATTATGGCATGCTAAGTGTTGATGAACAACTTGATGATCTCTACAGCTCGCAGTGATTTCGTTTTTCATGGCGTCAAATAAGTAAAGCAAGAGAGTCAGAAACTTACCGACATGGGGGAACATACGAATTTGCACCAGAAGTACGGTACTAACCCATGTAATCAGGCTGAAAAACACATAGATCTGGATCTCAGCTAACAAACCCATCACCATTTTTCTTTTCACGCCCAACGGATGAAACCCATCATCAGCATATCCGAACAACCTGGCCGAAGGAAATCAAGTCGAATAGCCTTTAGTCGGTTCATACTGGTTGTCTACACTCAACGTGTCAACACTGAATGTCCCGGATAGACCTTGATTGGTTTACACTGCTAGTTGTCCATACCGAGCGTTTATATCAGACGCCTGTAACGGGCTGAAGGTGCGACCCATCATTATTAACTCTTGGCAGAGTGAATAACGAGTCCCATGGATGGCGCCAATTTGTTGAAGCATAATTATGTCGGGTAGATCTTGACGGCTCTCACGTGCCATCCACTCTTGCCCCGGGCTTTGAAGCATGCTACAAACATAAAAGAACCCGTTAGAAGGGGTCCCGAAGCCGAAGCCCCAGGGACCACCCTCCGACGGTCAAGTCAGTACCTTGTATGTAGAGGATTTATTATAATTGTATATAGTGTATTGTGGTGTATGAGATGTTGTGTATTAAATGAGATGAGAGTAGCATATATAGAGAGAGAAAAAGGGGTAGGTACCAAATGCTACTTCGATACCTATCGGATAATAGCCTGCTTGGATAATAACCTGTTCACATCTCGGGAATAAACACGCCGACCTACACCTAGTCTTTACGGTCCTTCGACACATGCCCCTCGGACAAGAGTAGCGTCCGCCTTCCGGTAATTCCCATCGGACTCATGGAGACTCTTTGGTCCGGCACGTGTCGTCCGGACACATACATTAACATTTCTCAAATTAGACAAATATGTTTTTGAATAATGCTATACTTTTCTTTCAGCTACAACACAATTTAGTAGGGCTGAGCATCGGGCGAAAACCGGACCGGACCGACCAAGACCGGACCGGACCGAGGACCGAGAACCGGAAAACCATGGACCGAGACCGGACCGAATATGGTCGGTCCGGTCTCGGTCCGGTCCGGTCCGGTCCGGTCGGTCTTCGGTCGGTCCGGTCCAATTAGGCAAGTTTTTTCGGGTTTTTGGTCGGTCCGGACCGGACCGACCAGACCGAGGACCGAATTTGGCAAAAAGCTTAGACCGAGGACCGGACCGAATGTGGTCGGTCCGGTCCGGTCGGTCTCGGTCCGGTCGGTTTTGTCGGTCGGTCCGGTCCATCCGGTCCGTTTGCTCAGCCCTACAATTTAGAATGTCATAAGCAATTTATGATACACATTAAACAAGTTCAGCCAATTTCAATTTGACCTACGCTCTTAACGTTTCATTGAACCCATTATCAAACACAAACGACCGAATGATCAGTCTTAATACACATAATGGTTGCATTGCCGGCTCTAGCACAGTGCAAACCTTATGGGTAGGTGGAACTATACCACTATACAAACGTAACCCGTAACACTAAAGGCAACGTAGTACGTACTAATAAGACAGATAGCTTTATTAAAAAAAGAAAAGAGCTGTTTTATATTCCCATTGATCCAGTGTATTCATCCCTTAATTAAGAAAACTTAAAGGTTGAATTTTGTATTCAGTTATGGAGATACTGCCATGAATCTATGTATTCTACAAACTGTACCAAGCATTAAAGCCACTTGAGTTCACCCATTGACATATGGGACCATCGATTTAAAGACTTCCCAGAAAAGTAAAATTTTAGCTTAGGCAACAAATTAGGTGGTGTTTGTTTAAGCTTATTTAGGAGGCTTATAAGCTTATTAGCTTGTATAACAAAAATAAGCCTAATTAAGTGTTTGGTTAAGCTTATAGGTTTAGGCTTATGAGCTTATATGAAGGTAGATAAACCCAAACTTTGTGGCTTATTTTGAGGATGGATGGGCTTATATAATGATTTATATAAAAAGACTTCTATACTCTCATTTAATAATTACACCCTTTTATTATTATTATTATTATTATTATTATTATTATTTGTATTTATTTATTTATTTATTTTGGGACTTATGAGCTTATGATATATAAGCCATAAGCCGCTTAACATAAGCATAAGCCCATTTCATAAGCTTTAGCCAAACACCACCCAATTCATAAGGTTTAGATAAGGTTTAGGTACGAACAATGTATTTTACTCTACTTTCAGTTAATACTCACGTCAAGCCTTTAAAAAAAACATATTATATATCTCAATAACCATAAATCGTTAATATGCATAAATTACACAATCACGAGCATTTAATTATTGTTTAATAGAAGTGCACTTTCATTAACTTTCAACAAACTTTTTATTTGTTATTTTCTTTTTTGGGGTTTTTTTTTGGTATACTATGTTGATTGATATATCACATGTGAGATAATACTAATATATAAGTTCGAACACTTACCATGCGGTCGTAAAATGAGCATAAGTATTTTTGTAAAACTCCAAATGATTCATCATTTTAGGCATTAAAATTACACATCATTTGCTTTCTAACCATATATAACACATAATATTTGAACATCCAAATCTATATCTATTAATAGAAGTTGGAGAAAATAAAAGCATTTTTTTTTTTGAAGTCGAACACGCTTGATGTATATCACATGTGATATAACACTAATCTGTACGTTCGAACACTCAACATGTTATCGTCAAATCTAAAAAAAAAAAAAAAAAAAAAAAAAAAAAAAAAAAAAAGGCCTCACCATTTTTTTAATTGAAAAATACACGTCATAAGTTTTCCAACTCATAAGTTTTCCAACCGTATATCACACATAATATTTGAACCTTAAATCAATACAGTTTATTAAGATGAAAATATAAAAATAAAATAAAAACTGATATTCGAACTTGTTTGATATATCACATGTGATATAACACTAATCTGTAAGTTCGAACGCTCAACATGTTTTCATAAAATAGGCATAAGTATTGGTATACAACTCCAAAAGAATTCATTGTTTTTTCAACAAAAAATAATACTTATGTTCATTTTAAGACAGTATGTTCTGTCTTCAAATCTACGTTATATCACATTAAATATATCACATGTAAAAATTATGTGTGATATATGGTTAAAGAGTTAAGGATTTGAATGTTTAAATGCAAAAAACGCTGAGTTATTTGAAGTTCTACACAAATACTTATGCCAATTTTACAACAACATGGTGAGTGTTCGAACTTACAAATTACAGTATATCACATGTGATATATCCTGCATCGAAAAACCTCAAAAGAAACAAGAAAAAAAATTGTCGAAGTATACAAAAATGCCCATCTATTTAAAGATAATTAAATGTTTGTTGTAATGATTAACGAATTTTAAGATATACTATTTTCGAAAAGAAAGGTGGAAACGAGTTTTAATAGAAAAAGAGGGTGGAAAAGGTGAAACTGGATGTTTTATTTTAGTTGAAAATGAGATCTCTCAATCTTCATGTTTTATATGGTCTCTAAAATAACTCACATTTTGAAAGTTATTGAATGGTGTTTATAATTAAGAGCACCAATGTAAGGGTTTATGAAAAGGTTTATAAATTTATGAAGAGGTTTAAGAACTTATAAATCATAGTGAGCATCCATTTCAAACTTATGTGTCATGAAAAGGTCTAAGATATTGAAACTTTTCATAATTTAATGCTTTTCATTATGTGTGAAGTTTATATCACTTGAATAGTTTTATAACATAGTGGGGATAAGTTTATAAAATAAAAAGATTTATAATTTACTGTCATAACACAAATATAAACCTTTTAAAAGGTTTACTATAGTGGATGGCCTAATTATCTAACAAAAAGCTTGATTGCCTTTTTTGGAACACTAGTTTCTTAGCGTTTTATTTTTAAGCTTTATTATTTAGAATTAAAAGCTCCAAGTATTTAACCAAAGAAAGCTATACAGTTATAAGAACTTTTTTGTAAGAAAAACAAAAGATAGTAGCTATAAAAGTTCTCAAAAACCTTGCTGTCAAGTGTCAACATGCCCAAAATGCAATTGCTATCTTATTGTGGCCCAAATGATTGACCCAGTAAATAAAAGAGAAAATTCTTTATTTACCCCAAAAGTACACTAGTGTGAACCTTAAATACTCTAAGATTTTCCAACTTTCCCAAATACCCCAAGGGCGACTCTCTCACAAGATTTTTTGGGCAACCATCCCAGAATTATGACAAGTGTCCCATAAATTGTCCCCACCTTGTACTTGCAAGGTACAACCAACCCCACTATTTTCTTGGGCAACTGAGACCTACTTTTTTGGGCGACTTAACTTTTTTGTCTTTTAGCAAAAAAGTATGGTTTTTTTATATTAATTTAAGGTACAAATTTCTTGGGCAACTTGGTCCCACTATTGTACCTTCTTGGGCAACTAGTTAGGTACAAGTACAACTTTTATAATATTTTATACAAAAATACATTACATTACATAAAATACTTTGTACTTTTTTTACATAAATACTCTCTAAATACTTTGTATTTTTTTACTCTCTCTCTATTACTCACACCCACTCTCTCCATCAGATCCCCAATTAGAGATCACACCCACACACACACACGATTAGATATTTCACACATAATCTCTCCATCAGATCCCCAAATATTTAGAGTTTATCAAACAACCCGATTAGAGACTTCAATACGTTTAGCAAATAGACACACACATAGTTTCTGTATCAACATCACGATTTGTGTACAGATGTGAATCAACATCACGATTTGTGTACAGATCTGAGGGTTATCGTTAATTAGGGTTAGGGTTTTTTACAGATCTGAATCAACCGATATAAAATGGTTTGGGCTAGGGTAAGTACTTATGTTTTCAATTAAGCTTTAGTGTATACTTTAGGGTTTAGGGTTTGTGTTATCTTATTCAATTTATTTGGTTTATCTAATTATGTATTTAAATTTGTGATCTATGGCTAAGTTTTATTGGTTGTTTAGGGTTAGGATTATCTGAGTTGACTAAGTTTGATAAACAAATGATATCGAAGTTTTTAGTAAGAGTTTCTGGTTTTTGGGTGTTAGGTCATTACTAAGTTTGAGAAACATAGCTGCGATTAGTTGACTAAGTTTGATAAACATGCCTTCAATCGAAGTTTTTAGTAAGAGTTTCAAGTTTTTGTGCGTTGACAATCATTTTGTTTGTCTTAGCTACTACAATCATAAGGGCCAGGGCAGTGGTTACCGTGTCATCTTTGGGAACCATACATGGTAACGAGGCCAAACGGATCAAGGGGTGATTCCGGGCGAGCTTGAACCATAGATGCTTGGTATACTTAATCCAGTAGAGTTGTGCTCAGATATCGGGCCTCGGACTATATACATCCTGCTTACACACGGCGGGAAATAGTCCGTACTCCCGATCAGGTTCAAACTACTTGGGCAACTCTTTTGACTGCTTATGATTGTTATTGCGAAGATTTGAATACATTGGTTGTTCGCTGAAACTTGTTAATTCTTACTTGGACTAATGATTGTTAATCCTTTAGGTACCTAGGTCAAAACAGGAAGTGTAGACTATAAAGATATACTTAGTTGGACTAATCATTGTATATGCCTTGAATGTTTGCTTAAACACCAAAAACTTATTGGTCCATTAGGTACGTAGGTGCAACCTGTTAAAAATATACTTACTTGGACTAGTGTTTGCGTAAACACCAAATTTTATTAAACTTAACATATACATCCAAATAGAATCTGTGGTTTTTTAGCTTGTTTGATTTGTGGATTGGTAGTTTGTAGAGTTTGTTTGATTTTATAGTGTAACAGTTAGATATAGGGGTGTTTGGATATGTGGTTTACTGTGGTTTGTAGTAGTAGAGTACTTTATTGATTGGTATACTTAGGCTGATTTATTGTTGAAATAGTTATTTTGAAAAATAAAAATATTAGAACATATCATAAATAGTCACAGTTGATTTCTAAATGGTTAACTGCTATTGTGGAGTAAAACAGTTAGTGAATTTGTAGTTGTAGTTGCATAATCCATTAATATAGCTTAAATCAGATTAAAATTTATTTAAGTCATAGTAGTTTAGCATAAATATAGTTCACTGTTCATGTCTCTTGTTTCTGTGAGAGCTTTTTCGTTTAGAGAAACTCATTAGTATAGAGCTTATTTTGCCCCACTCACATTCTGGTTAGGTGCTTTTTTTAGAGCATTTTCGTTGAAAATTAGGACAGCTATTGGTCATTTTGCTTGTTATTTCAGCTTGTTTGCTTTATCTCAAACTGCTTATTACCTGGAGTAGTTATTTCTTTTTAACCTAGAATGTTTGCTTATATAGTATCAATATGTTAGCCTAGAATGATTGTATATTTATAAAGAAATATAAATAGCTGTTGGTCCATTAGGTACCTCGGTCAACGTTTTGCTAAACTTTTTTCTTTCATAAACGTTTTGCTATCCCCTTTCTTATTGTTGTCCTAAGAGGGGTTTATTTTTTTTTTCTTAAAGGAATATGAAGCAAAAGTCATCGTTAGGAGTAAAGTGAATTACTTTTCCTTAGTTAGAGAAAAGCTGAATGAAAAGCGAAGGATATTATTTAGAACTTCCTGTTTTGGACCATGGTTGGATCTTGTATTTTATGACCATGAAACACATATGTTAGATTATATACTACAAAAACATGGTTATGTAGCCGATGCACAGTATGACATGCACCTCATATATGATGTGGATGGACGTAGTCTACACTTTGGTTGTAACGAGTTTTATCTAATAACGGGGTTTAGATTTGGTAAGTATGTTAGCGCTGAGTCATATAGTTCAGGGGATACAAAATTTAAAACTAGGGTATTTCCCAAAAAACAGGGGGTAAAAATTACCAACTTAGAACTTTTAGGTGTTGTTGAGGATGAAGAGTTATTTGGAAAATTATCTGATGAAGACGCAGTCCGTGTATGCCTACTGTTAGTGTTAGAGGTCATTTTTATGGGTCGTTTGTTGACTGAACAAGTGGATGATAAACTATTGCGTCTGGTTGAAGACCTTGAATCATGGAATTCGTTTCCATGGGGGGGAGCACATTTGGAGGCAACTTTACAACCAGTTATTGAATGTCGTATCAAGACACAGGTTTCAACATCTTAAAGGACTTGAAGCTTCTTCGAAGTTTGTGCCAAGTTATACACTTTCTAGATTTGTCTGGGCTTTCAAGGTATTTCCGTACTTAATTTTTGTTGTATTTGTAACATTTTTTTTAATTGATATAGAAACACAAAGTTTTATTTTATAGATATGGATTCTTGAGTCATTTGAAAGAAGAAATTGTTGGTGGAATAAACAACCAGATGTCATACCAAGGGGTATAGCCTGGTCAAGGAAACAAGTTTTTAAAAAATCAGATTATGAATCTTTATTTGGCAAGGTAAATTTTCATATACGCAACAACAAGGACTTTAATATAATTTTTAATAATTTTCATTTTATAATATTCTTGTTTTTGATGTATTTCGTAGGAATTGAAGATTAATTTTGATTTGAAACCAACATTAGTGGAGCAGGAGTCGGAATTTTATATCCAGTCTCGGGAGTACATAATGGAGTACATACCAAGGACTCTTAAACGAAAGGCACCACATGACTATGCTGTTTATTTACAGAAGTTGGATGCATTAAGGAAACGTGGGAGGACTGAAAAGAAGTATTTACCGCTTCTCCCTAGGATTGATGCCAGTAGTCTTATTACAGAGATCGGCGTTAAGGATTCTGTAATTCAGAAGTTGAATAGTCGTGTTTTCAAACTTGAGTGTATTATTCAGGTGAGTTGCGTTATACAGATTATACTTATTGTAGGGTTGCCAATTTTAATTCTTTTAAAAATTACTTTGTAGGTTCTTGCATGTGAAAGAACTAACGGATTTCGGGTAAGATTTTAGTTCGATTAACTTAGCTGCCATTTTTTTTTAAAATTTTTTGTATTTTAATTTAATTTTTTTTCATATACAGGAAAAGTTGGATTTTAGTCGATCTTTTTCTCATCTAAGCAAACAATTTCAAGAACAACTGTGTCGTGCATTCGGGGAATTGGTTGACACTCTAATTTCTACTAGACATTCAACCGAAATACATGTCTACTCTGATGATGACATTTTACAGGTTATTTGCTTTTCTATATAATACGACACTTAATTATATTGTACCTTTAAGAAAACCTTAATTCTGGTTACAGGAATATCTTTTAGATGAGGAATTAATTTTGCGGAAACAAGAGGAAGAAAAGTGGAAGATTGAAGAACTAAAGACTAAGGAAATGGTTTTTATCGAGGCGTTGAAAGACGAGGTATATCGCAGGGTGGAAAGGGATAAACTTTTGAAGGAAGCTCAGGAGAAGAAGAAAGCGCGGTTGGCCTTTTTTAAATCAGAACACTGGCAAAGAGCACGTGCAGACATGCCTACAATTGACAAGAGGAGTCAGAAAGATGGTTATGAGTCGTCCTATTACTGGTCCTCAAAATTTGTAGAAGCAGAAAAAATACGTGTACCTCCTAAAGGCTGTAGGGATCTAGACATGACTAAGTTTTTAAAGGATGTTAAGCCTTGGGTGGAGGTATAATTTTCTTGATATTTAAGTTTTATAAGGTTAACATTAGCGTTATTTTTGCTAATATAGTATCAAAATTTTTTGTAGAATCTTAATCGTGTGCACAAATCGATCAGCCACGTACATGTTACTGATGATTACGACGAATTCCTTGGACAACCGGGCCCCCTTCGTTGTACATTCCCTTGGTCAAAGGAACCTGTACGTGTGGATCGCTGTTTCTGGGAGAGCTTGATATGTTTAGATCCACAAAAAAAAGGGTGGCTCATGGATGAGGTAAGTACATAATAAGTAATTTATTGTTATTGAACTTTCCTTTAAATTTCAATTTTATAGTGTTGTTTACATGAGAATTTGGTTTTGTGCAGCATATAGAGCTATGGGTGGAATACATGTTGCACTTCAGACCTGTTGAGGCTGATTGGTGTATGGTTACTGCATACTTTGTACAGTTACTCTTGCAGGACTCCATTCCAATTTGGTATGCGAATGGAGAAAAGTACAAAATTTCATGGGGTGACGTTGACCAAGTTTTTATGCCTATTAACGAAAAGGAGAAACATTGGTTTTTAGCACGGTTCGAAATCAGGACTGGGATTGTAACTTTTTACGACAGTGCTTCTGAGGAGCAACATGAGGGTCGTCCGTGGTATCAATATATGCGATCATATTTACAGGTAAAACATAATACTTTTAAAAAAATTTCATTAATGCACGTCGTCCTTATTAAGGAACCACAAAACATGATCATAATTAAAAGAGTCATGACTGGAATTTTAAAAACACCATGCATATGGATGACTAACAATATAAATATGTAGAGCAAGAGTCAGTTAAGCGAAAGTCAGTTGAAATTAAAAATTTCTAGATTCATAATCTTATCAGACTTATTTGTGGATTTCATTCATGCACGATGCTCATGTAATGTCACTGAATATACATAATTAATATGTATGTTATGGACATTTAAGTGAGCTATATCAAACAATGTCTATACAAATGTTTTGTAAGAACATGCACAATTATCAGGGCAGATGTATGTAACGTTGTATACGGTTTACATTGGTTAATTTTAACACAGTCTATTACCCTTTGTGGGTGGGATCTTTATCACACGTTTTCGCTCCTAAAATAGCCAAAGCATGTGGTAAAGATCCCACACACAAAGGGTACTAGACGGTGCCAAAATAACAAAGGAATGGAACACATTTGTTAATTTGAACACCGCCTAGTACCCTTTGTGGGTGGGATCTTTATCACACGTTTTCGATCTTAAATAGCAAAAGCATGTGGTAAAGATCAAGCTCACAAAGGGTACTAGACGGTGCCAAAATAACAAAGGAATGGAAAACATGTGCGACGTAACATATATCTGGCCTTATAATTGAAACGTGTTGATTGCGATAATGATAGCGTGTATTGTTTACGGCATGCCATGGTCCTTCATTATCTCAGTCTAGACGATTCCTGTTACTTACACTCTATTGTAGATTGAACATTTGTATTACGTGTTAATTAAAAAATTTTAGTATCATATTGTATAGCCAAAGTTAAACATTTGTATCATATTGATGTTTACAAAATGGTTCTCGTTAAAAAAATATTTTTGTTAGCCTATACTTCACAAACATTACATGAAACAATATGTGATGAAAAAGAAAAGATAAGTAATTCAATAATCATTAGACTCCAACCAACTGCTTTGAAACTTTGAACTTTTGATTGTTAATTGAAACCAAGATTAAGAGCACATGTTAATCTAAGTATTCATTACCGCTACTTAGAGCTCTAAATGTCTTAAAATTAATATTTTTTCATTAATGCATGATGAGCTCTACGATGTAGGACAATCTACATAATTAATATGTATGTTCATTACATCTAAAGGAGCAATATGAATGTTAGTAATAATATTTCTTCTAATAACTAAATTCTCAATTACAAGGGCAGATAAATGTAACGTTGTGGATATGTTTTATTGCTTCATTTGTACCAAGTCTTATACTGGTTGGTGTTTGATCTTGATAATTAGTTTTGGCTCTTTAAATAATTTAAATTTATTAATTTTTCATTCCCACCAATAAAAAAATTTGATTTAGATAATCTTCATTTGTTAATGTACATTTTATTTAATCCCACCAATCAATATACTTTATTTAAAGAGCCAAAATTTGTTATCAAGACCAAACACCAACCGGTATAAGACGGGGTGGAAAAGAACAAAGCAATGGAATACATCGACGATGTTAGATATATCAGCCATTGCAATTGAGACGTCTTGAATATGATAATGATATAGTTTGAAATGTTTATTACACGCCAAACTCCTTCATTATCGCATTCAAGATGTGCAAGGTTACTTAGACTTTATTTATTACTCAATATTTCTTTAGTTGTTATATTTATGTATGAACACTAGTATTAATTTACTGTGATTTTAAAGCAAACTTAATAAACTAGTTCAACGTCAACCATATGTGTAATGGTTATGGTCACAAACAAACTACAAGTACATTAATGACAATCAGATTTTATAAGATTTCTTCAAGAAAGTCAACTCTTGTCAAATCTGATTTTTCATGGTGATAAACCTTAAAAGTACTTGGTATGGTCTTAATATAATATTTCAAAGTACATTTTAGTACCTTTTAGCATTTAGTCATCTTTTTGTAGTTAGGTTTATGGTGTTAATGCCTCTCTATTATATATACTCTCCATTACTCACATTATTCTACACACACAAAACAAACACAAAACAAAAAGCAGCTTGCTGATAACAACTCACCATGTCTGATAACATTCCTGTTGAAGTTCAAATGGACATCGTGAGAAGGCTTCCTGTCAAGTGTATACTTCAATGTCGAACTGTGTCTAAGAGTTGGAAGGCTCGTATTGACACTTTACATTTCACTGCACGTGTTGGTGTTTGCCCTGCTAATACTTCACTTCTTGTTTTATGTCATAGGCAAAGGTATAAAGGTTACTTGTTTTTTTTAAACGATGATTTTTCTCGCACAGAAATCCCTTCAAACTTTTCTTATTCTGACTTGGAACCAATTGGGCATTCTCATGGGGTCCTGGGATTTTCGTATGGTCCAATTGTGTCTGATTACATGGCTATCCTTTGGAATCCATCTATCAGAAGATCATGTGGCACATTTGTGCCATATGTTACACAACCCGAAGAGTATGAAAAGCGACTGCTTGCTTTTGGGGTACGCCCAGACAATCTTGATCCAATCCTCCTCAAGATTTCATACCCCTTCAATCCTCTACACCATCAATGGTCTGTCTTACTATTCACATTCTCATCCAGAGAATGGAACAGTTTGGGAACCGAGTTTTTACCCCGACAGTCAATAAGATTAAAAAAGCGAAGTCAATGTGTCGTTGATGGGCATATCTTCTGGTGTGGGTACGAAAAATTGTATGCAAATGATGGTAGAAAATACAAGAGCTACATGATGGTGTCGTTCAATTTGGTCACCTACCGTTTCCAAGAGTTATAAATACCAGCAGAATTGTTGGTCAATCTACCTTTACCATTTCTAGTTTCAAACTTAAGGGACAACATAGTTGTTTCAGGAAACATAGAACAGGATGACCACTATGTTTTCTGCCTATGGCTGTTAACGGTTGTTGGTGGAACAATAACATCCTTTCAATGTTTGCTTAACATTCCCAACACTTGTAAGTTGAAATTAATTTGTTTCGATGACAACAATGACCCAATACTGGAATTTCAGAATCCAGAAGGATGGGCCACAAGTCTTAGTCTCTACAAATTTGCTTCTGATACCTTTCAGAATATGGGGATTGAAGGTGATGGTGGTTCTTTTTTCATCACCCCGTATAATGAATCAGTTCTTCTTCAAACACATGTTGATCGTATGGTATATGGTTTACGTAATCAGATTCTAGGTTATCAATTGTAATCTGTTAGTGAACGCAGTTTAGATTATTGTAGGTTATTTAGTTATCGTGTTGAACGCAGTTTAGATTATTATGGTAGTAGGTACTTAGTGATGTTGGTTGTTATTGTAATCCGTTAAGGACCTTTCTTTTGTAATCGCATTATGTAAGAAATGAATTAATGTTTATCGTATTAATACTTATCATTTTATGTACGAAATGAATTAATGTTTATCACATTGTGTCGCATATGCATTATTTATGAACTGAATTCTTGTATGCTTGTATATTTTTAGTAATATATTTTAATCTATGTACAGGCTGGACTTCCAGTAGTTATTGAGCAGGCCAAAGTTTTTGAGAAGAAATGTATATATCCTGCAAAGTATGCCATCACATTCGAGACTGCACGCAACATTCCAGCACAAGGAGGATTGTTTGGTGATTGCGGTATCTGGGTTTGCATTTTTTTATACCGACTGGCACATGGGAAACGGTTGGCGGTGGAAAATAATGTCCAGGCTACTCTTGCTTACCGCGAGCATATGGCTAAGTTCTTTTTCAAACACCGAGTGTCTAGTTGGTAGGTTTGGCAAGTGTCTAGTTCGTTGTAATTCGCATACAGTTGGTATTTGTTACTAGTATAATTATTTTTAGGAATGTAGAACAATTTTTGTAATTTTGCTACATAGTGTTAGGGCTGTTGCGTTTAAAAGATTTATTAAGAATCTCATACTTGGTGTTTTGTACTACTACAAGTTGTGTTTCGTCGCGATACATGATTAATAAAGGTTGGCGATCCTTTTTTTTATTTTACAAATCAATCAATATAATTTTGTTAATGCTTACTTATTCAACTCTTGTAGGTTTACCAAGATTTGATTTTATAATTGAAGGGGACAATGGTTTTAAAGGAAGATGTTTGATCACCCCGTTTTCAGGTACACAATTTCACATGATATACTAAATATGCCCCCTTAATAACAATGTCCATATAGTTTAACACATACTGATAAGTAGTGAATGTAATACTAAAAATCATCCAAATGATATTGGTTAGATGATTCCGGGTTGTAATTTAAGTTGAAACCAGAATATGATGTTTCACCACCCCATACCAAATCGCCATCCCATTGCCAGTTAGATGGTTGATAGCCCCAACTTAGGTTGTCCCATTCCTGATAAATTCTGCCATTCTAAAAATACTCTTCGTCCACTTGATGATTAACTTCCACTTTCTGTTGCTTATCATTATTTGATTTGCGTTTACGAGTTCCCGTTTGTGATTCCATCTCTTGCATAACCTCTTTTCCCTTATCTGATCTGCTTGTGCTTGCCTTGAATTTTTCCTGCAAACATTTATTTTTTTATTATAAGATTAACAAATTAAAATTATTTTTTATAATTTATTTTGACCTATCAAATTACCTTTGAACTGGGCACCGGTTGCATGCATGATTCACGGTTGTGTCCTACATTGCCACAACGTCCACATTTTTTAATTACTGGCTCCTCATTTTTTGAGCGAATCCGATCTTTGTTTTTGGGTCTCCCCGCTGGCAGCTTATCCATCAAAGGCGGTTTAACCTTTTGCAAGTTTCCTAGATTATGCCAATTTGCTTCTTCTTCCAGTGGAAATACCATTTCTTGATATGTGCCTTTTAATGCTGTTTTTGTAAACCATGATTCCGCCCATTTGTTACAATTAGTCAATTCTTCATATCTACAAACAGCGCACACATGACCACATGGTAAACCCGATAGTTCCCATTGCCTGCATAAGGAACTCAATTAAATGTCATACATGAATAAAAATTATGAACCTTTAAGGAAAAAATAGTTTATATTAAATACCTGCAAGTACATTCATTTTTTACAAAATCCACAATATTACTACCATAAGGGGATAGTACTTGGTACACGGCACACATGGCAATACCTCTAACTTCCCAGTTAGCACTCTTCCACATTCTATGACGTACCTTCTTTGTTGCCCACTCTGTAAGTTCAAATTCGGGTGCTTCTGCAATTTCACAACTTAAGTAAATGCAGCTAAAGAATTAATTATTATTTATAATATAGGAAAATATATACCTCGGTATTTATCTCTACGTTTGTTATACCAATCTTGCAAAAGCGTTCTGTAGTACTCCATGAGCATGGTTATTGGAACCCTACGAACATGCCTTGTTAATGCATTAATTGATTCTGCACTGTTTGAAGTCAAGTAGTTGTATCTTTTTCCCGTGCAATATGCCATTGACCACTTATCGTAACCTGCTTGTTCAAGTTTTTCCACGGCTTGAGGTCTTTTTGCGCGAAGATCAGCAAGTGTCTTGTTAAATACTTCATGACTATAACTTCTGCACCTCTTCCAGTATAAATACCTCACCTTTTCTTCTTTCAAGTTGCAATTCATCATCAGGTGCCGGCAACAATAACCATGAAAGCAGTTTGGGAAAACTGTATCACATGCTTGTGTTATTGCTGCATGCCTGTCTGAAATAATGGCCAAATTAGGCACTTCACCAATACATTCTTTCAACCAGGTCATAAATTGTGTCCACGCTTGACCTGTCTCGCCCTGTGAGACCCCAGTAGCAATTGGAATAATCTGGTTGTTACCATCCATACCAACTGCAAGTAGGTTGGTTCCCAGGTACTTCCCTTTGAGATGCGCGGCATCGATTATTACCAATGGACGCATAAAGGCTATAAAACTGCGGATCTAGTATAATAAAACATATATTAGAATACTACAAATTACAACATAATGCAAGTCTAAAAACCTTAAATAATAACTAAAAGAATGCTTACCGCAACACCAAAAGCTATAAAAACCATCTTAAATCTTCCTGCATCGTCTGTTTCAATATGGGTTACCGTCCCAGGGTTTTTGAGCTTTAAGTTATGGCAATAAATAGGTAACTGCTCAAACGAATCCTCTGGTTTACCGTTCAACATTTCAAATGCCAAATTCCTACCCCCCCCCCCCCCCCAAGCTCTTTTATAAGAAATGTCTATTTTCCAATCAAGCCTTAAATCTTTTTGTATATCACGCACCCTATAAACCCTGCTACAATCTTTAAATTTTTCATATAGTAACTGACTAAGTAGTTTCATAGTTGCATTACGATGATTTGGACAAATCTGATCTCTTGAGCATGTGTGCGCGTCGTTAATGCTAGATACATAGAATTTACTACCTACTTTATCTTTACGAGTGTATATATTCCATGAGCAACCTGGGCGTGTACATTTCACGCTGTACCTAATGCTTTCAGATTTTATAACTTTGTATTCAAACCGTTCAATTAACGATTTCTTTCCAATAGCAAACATGCATTCTGCTTTGTTATAAAATTCCTTGTTTTTAATAAAGCATTATTGTTTATATGGGAATCGTTTGTTTTAAAAACTGGATTTGGGGGATTTGGTGGCGTAGGCATATGGTTAAAATTGTTTCTTTGCCAGTTAGGAAGTGAATCATCTTGTTGGTGAAAGGTGTATTGTTCAACTTTTGGGGTGGGATAATAATATTCTTGGGGATTTAGTGAAACATTAAGATCAAATGAAATATTATTAGAAGCTGAAGATGATTTTACCTGCGAAGGTTGTTCAATTAGTGAAATGAATAGTTTCTGAACTTGATCGTTCTTACCACAAACCTCATTAATGAAGTATTGGACGTCGTCATCATCAACAACATCCAGTGACATCGAACCTTCTTTGTAAAATAACCTGAGTACAGAATTTTGGGTGTCTTTCATGGCGTCCGCCTTTTTCTTCACGTATTCCTGTAGGTGCTTAAAACTGATAGTTTTAGGGAGTTTAACAGCATGTTTTGATGATGGATGCACCAAAATAACCTTAAACTTTGAATTCTCATCATCATTCATGGTATCTTGTAATCTCACTGATAATGTAGTTTTAGTAATTTTAGTAAACAAAATAGTAACAAGTAATATAAACAATAGAGTATATGAAACAGCCCATGTACTTGTGTATTTACTATCACCATTTGACATAGTTATTAAGTCGCCCAAAAATGTGAACTACCTACATCACCCACTTAATTGCTCTTACTTAAAAGCTCTAACAGCCCATTGTACTTGTTTATTCATTCTTTTTGTACCTGGAAAACTAAAATTTTTGAATTTGCATTTATATGTTTCATGTCAAATATTTAATAGGTCGCCCAAGAATTTCAAAAACCTTGTCACATGGTTGAAAACCAATTAATTATAACATACAGGTGTGAACTTGCAATTCTTTGTATAAATATGAGGTTAATGTAGGATGAGTATGAATATACCTGGTATTGATGTCGAATGGTATAAGCCATTGCATTTTCTTGTGTATAATTACTACTAATTATTTAATTTAGTTTAATTTGTTTTTTCCTTTTTTTTTTATTTTTTATTACAGAACCTGTAAGGAGACGATTATGGTTTGATGAGAATGATAAAGAAGTAAACAAGGACAAAGTTGATGAAGCATTGAAGGAAACATGTAAGGAAGATGTAAAGAAAATTTGTGACGAGCCGAAAAAGGAAACAGAAACGCCTGATGATCATCAAGAAAGGTTAGACATAGAAGCGTTAAGGGAAGCATTAGCCGAAGAAGATAGGGTTGAAAGAGAGATGGAGGAAAGAATCAGGGAAGAACGGGATTACATTTATCTAATGTTTAAGATAGAATAAGACAATGAATCATGAAATGTATCTGTTTCCTGCATTTTTAGTTTTTATTTTCATTGTATGTTTCTGTTTCCTGCATTTACTTGTTTTTTCAAATGATTTGTAATTTATTTGAAATGTTTTCCGCAATAGCTATCTTTTGTGTGCAAGTTTGTTTCTGTTTTTAATTCTATGTATTATTCACATTTGTAATATATATATATATATATATATATATATATATATATATATATATATATATATATATATATATATATATATATATATATATATATATATATATATATATATTTCTTACAGGTTATATGTCAATAAGTATACCAACCTAACAAGTATTATTCACATTTATGTGAATAAACCTTCCATTGTACTAGTTCCTTTAATACCATCCCTATATATATATTGACATAAACATCTATAACCATCACTCACATTTCCATACTTCCATAACCACACTACCCATGTATTCATCTTCCTCTTCAGGTGGGACATATCGTAGGAACCAACACGAATACTACGATGTTGCTAATATGACCCATTGCAAATGTAAACCACCACATCCACTAGTTCAAAAAGTTTCTTGGACACCAAAAAACCCGGGAAGAAGGTTCAAAAGTTGTCCTACAAGAGGATGTAAAGTGTATGGTTTTCTTGACCCTGAGCTACCTTCACAATATTACATAGACTTGCTTTACAGGGAGCATGAAGAGAAACTTCATTTCATGAATGAAAACGCCACAGGTGTTGAGAATGCACAAGATTCAGGTCAGAATATTGGAATGTTGGAAAAAGAAATAGTGGAGTTGAAGATTAAATCAAAATTTCATGATCTATTTTTCTTGTTAGTAGCTTTGGTATTTGTCATCTTTTTCATTATGTTTGTTAAACTAGCCAGAAATATCTACCTAGGTAGTAAGTTATGAAAAAAAAAAGTATGATGTACGTTAGAAGTTATGCAAAACAAGTTTGAATTTATGTGTTGCGATTATGGATGGTAACATCCGAAGCTTTTGGGCAAACGGCGTAAAGTATCCAGTGCCTTGGTGTCACAATATTTATTCATCAAACATTGTTATTAATTAATTGTTCCGTAAGGAGACGATTATGTCATAATATTTATTCATATAACATTGGTATAGTATATTATGATTTCCAGAAAAAAACAATTGTTTCTAGCATGAACATAGTCATAAAATGTCATAATACCAACATTTGATCAACAGAAACCATATTTCCATATACATGAAGCAAAGTCATAATATGTCATAATACAACCATTGTTTCCAGTATGATTTCCAGCATCACAAAAAAAACAAATAAAAAAAATAAGAATAAATATAAAGTCACCGGGATGTTCATTGTTAGGGGATATTGTCTTTCACGATGTGCATTGTTGGATCACCTTTCCATGATATTCAATCTTTTGTTTCCATAAGTAATCTAACATTCTTTCACGATATGCAAGAGCTGTATTAGCAGGATCGTAGTCAATTATTGACATTTTATGACCTAAACGATAAAGATTGATGCATAACCAAATGCCGCAGTCACCGTAGTCAGTGCATTGTTGGGGGACATCATCTACATATTTCCATGTTATGGCATACCCGTCAGTGTCTACGCCTTTTGCTGTCAACACGCCCTCTTCTTTAAGATAATTAGGCAGCCAGTATCCAAATGTTTCCGGCATTGTTTGATTCCACCAATAGTGTTTATTTGTATGATGACGAAGCGAATCGTATATTGTGACAACACCGGTGCGTATATGAAGCTCCCCTAAAGCCCAATGCTTTCTTGGCTGATTTATTGGAAAAAGTACCTACATTTCAGCAACAATTAAACATAAAAAATACGGAACAATTAATTAATAACAATGTTATATGAATATGTCATAATATACTATACCAACCTTTTCAACATCACACCAAGGCACTGGATACTTTACGCCGTTTGCCCAAAAGCTTCGGATGTTACCATCCATAACACTTGCACTGAAAAATCCACCAGCCATAGCCCAGTCGGCGTCTGATGGTCGGACCGCCCACATTAAATCCACCCATACATCTATGTGCTGTTTTGGGTATACAAATGTCAATACGTCAAATTTCTTACTATAATATTTCAAAGTACATTTTAAAGTGTGAAACTAGAATGACAAGAAAAAGGGCTGAATAAGTCAATACGATGGAAAAAGAAAATCCAAAACCAACTAGGAACCACAAAATGCAGGCCTAGAAAAGCTTAAGCAATAAGCTGGTGGACCACAAAATGAACCCTGATATGGACAGTTAGCAAGGTGGGTTTCTCAAAGCACCCAAGATCAAGCAACAAGCTCAATTCTTGAGCTTGTTGTGGCCCTTGGAATAAAGGTTCAGTGACCAAAGTGAATGGAAACGAGCAGGCTATGCACAATACGCACAAGAGTAAAAATTAACAACTAATCAGTCACACTCAATCACAAGCAACCTAGTTCATCTAAAAACAACAATCAAACAGGCCTGGGTCAATAAGCTCAGTTGAAAATAAGCTCAGGGTGAGCTTCTGTGATGTGCAAATTATGGCCTCAAGATGAATTGCTTCTGAAACAGTCCCCTGGTGCAGGGGAGGTAACTCCCCCTGCAGCCCTGTTTGAAGGTTTGTGGGACCCACAAAGAAAATCACAAAAATAAAGTGGAGGGGGGAACTCAAAGTTCAGCTAGGAATCTTAAACATGTTAAAGTTTCAGAACCTCAATCCAAACACAATATTCTAATTAATTCCTACAAGATTTGACATTTCTGAAAAAGGATGAGTTTTGACTTTTTGTATTTGTTATGAACTTTGACCAAGGTGAAGTTCTGATGATCCTAATTGATTCTAAGGGTAATAATGATCTAAAATGTGAGTGAAATAAGCTATGCTAACTACTTATGCAGGTATATGTGAGGTTATGCATCCCTAAACCTAAACAGTGGACTGATGGTTGGGTTTTAAAAGAGATCTGACTTTCTAATTAAAAACCTGAGGTTGTTGTTACTTGGTTATGCTAGATTTACCTACAGTAGCTTGTCCATACTAAAATGACACCAAAACATCAACCAGAACACCAACTAAAATGCTAATCCAAACACTCCTACAGTGATCCTATTACACTATGATTCTATTATTTAAGCTTAAAAGACCTACACTATAAATAGGCAGTGGGATCACACAACTTATCCAATTCTTAAATGAAATAAAAGGCTTTTTTTTTGTATTTACCAATTGAAATTGCATCTTTTAAACAACTGAATTTTACTGCACACAGTTTCTATTTTCCCTAATATAAGCAATACTAACATATGAAGACATTTTTTTTATTTCAACTGAATGTGGTAACAAAAATATACAAAAATTTATACGAACCTCGTCTCTAAGCCATCCTGAACTCCAAGCACCTGTGCCAACTATACATTCCCAGAAACGCCGATCAACAACAGTTTCGTCTCCCCAAGGAAAATAGAACAATGTATTTGGTGGTGCCTCCTTTAACCATTTTCTAAAGTAAGGTGGCACACTTACAACTGTTGGCTTTGACCTTTTAGCTCTTGACAGATTCTGAAGGATAAAAATTAATATATTACGTGGTTTTTCTATTATTAATACATTTTTAAATATATACGTAGAGTCACATACCTCTGTAAAAGGTTCAAATTGCGATTCTTGCAAATTCTCGTCAAAATCAGGTGCTGCAGGCGGGGATATGTTTTTATTATTTATCCTCGATGAACGTCTGCGTAACTTTATTGGGGTAGTGTCAGGGGGATTGGTATATGGGGACTTGTAATATTTCCCTACCTTCCTCTTGCGTTTCATTTCATTGAATATAGATCTGACTTTTTCAGCCTGCAAAAATGGTATTTAGGAGTGTGTAATAAACATCTTATGCATGTATTAACAACTAAACGGTCGTCCTCATCGTCAATTCAAAAATGGTATTTAGGAGTGTACCTTAACGACTAAAGGGTCGTCGTCATCGTCAATGCAAATCAACTCTACCCCATTGTCGTCCGTGGTAGCCCCCTCCCATGCTGGTGAAAGCGCAATGTCACAACCCTCAGCAGACCGTTGAGCTACATTATCATCAACCTGCAGATGAGCCTCACAATTTGTATCTTCAACCGCTACCGTATCTGGTACTTCAGCTGTATCACCCCCCTCTTCATGTGTTCCTTTGTCTTCAAGTTCAGTTTCTTTTACTTGGGTATCCAATGACATCGACTCCTCCTAAAAATAAAAGGTGAATGTTTTTAAGATGCAATAAAAATAATATGTCGGCAACGATTGAATTATTAAACTATATACGTACCGCTTGAGGAGTTTGTCCAAACCCATCAAAACCAATATCTGAGAATTTTTCATTCAGGTTTGGTAACGAACTACAATCAAATTTATTATGAAGATCTACTTGCATAACATTATTTGATTGATCTTGATGTGGAAACTCCATACCAACGGCTTTCATAAGCTGTGTCATGGGCCCCGTAAACATACAAGGGTCCGTATAAAAAAGGTTATGTTTCATAAGCTGTGTCATGGGCCCCGTAAACATACAAGGGTCCGTATAAAAAAGGTTATGTTTCTGATCATCCGAATCATTGGTCTTCATGGGTGTGTTGACATCCACAGTTTTCAACTAAAAACAGATACTAATATTAGTAAAACAAAAATAAATAATAATAATAATAAATTAATATAAAATAAAAAAAAAATAGGAATCTTCTTACCTTCATTTTACTATCATTAACTAAACACTTGGCGTCATTCGCTTGCAACTTCTCTTCGAACTTAACTCCTAACACATTCTCAACAACCCCAATCCGTTGTTTAAGAATGGCCAACTCATGTAACAGATATGACACATCAACATCTCCGACTCTTTTTTCAATATCTCCAACATTTGATTTAATGGACGCAACCTCATAATTGATGTGATCTGTATCAAGTGTTGGTAATGTTAAATCTTTCTCAGGAGGCTCAGAAGGCTCAGAATTAACTTGAGAAGAATCTTTGTTATCCTCCACTCCAACAACATCGTCATTTAGAGTCGCACTTTCACCAACTTCAATAACGCTGTCTTCATGTAAATGAATTTCATGACCAACATCATTTGTAGGTCCTGTATCATCGGGGTCAAGAACACCATTTTCAGGGTAAGCCATATACTCATCTACCATATCCACAACATCAACATCATTTGCAAGTCCTGTATCATTTGCAACATCAACATCATTTACAACCGGAACCTCGTTTGCATTTTCTACATTTGCATTTTCTGCAGAATCCATAGATTCAGGAGCAGCTTCAACAACCAGAACCTCTTTATCATTTTTTTCATCTTCCATTTTTTTTGTAATTCCAGTATCATCGCTGTATTCAGAATCCATTTCCGCCACCGGAACCTGGTTTGCATTTCCTGCATTTGCATCTTCTGCAGAATCCATAGCTTCGGTAGCAGTTTCAACAACCATATTTTCAGGAACCACTTCGGACACCGGTATCGCATTTGCAATTTCTTCATCATCTGTTACTATGAGTTGCATCTGAAGTCCTCGTATGTATTCCATGCTACTTTTGTACCACAGGCATTTCGTCTCGGAATGTGTTGGTAGCAGCTTCTTTATAGGAGGAACACACTACAAAATAAATAAAATACAAAATTAAAACCGCAATTCACCATGATAAAACCGCAATTCAAGTAATTTTTGGAGATTTAATTACCTGATCAAATAGAATAACCTGATGCTTTCTCTCAAAAAATTTCACTTTCGACCATGATAATGCACGTGGAATCTTTGAAGGATCTTTGGTATAAAAATGTGAACTGTTAGGGAAGCATTCCAAAATCCATATCTGATAAACGAAGTAAAACAAAAAAGTCACAGTTACGAACACAAGATATCTATTTTGATACGTAATAACTATTTTGATACATAACTTCTATTAAATAGAAGCTATCACTATTTTTAATTTTTGTTTTTTGGGAATTTGAAGCTTGAATAAGCTTCAAATAAGCTTGGTATAAGCAATAAGCAAGTTCCACTAACACTGAGAACCAAACACCCCTTGCAGTGAACTGATTAGGCTAAATAAGCTTATGAAATAAGCTGTAAAAGCCAAATTAAGCACTGGAATAGCAATTTTGGGTCGTAAGGTTTCCAGAAAACCAAAGCTCAGCTTGTGAGGTCCACAAATGACCTTATGAAGGGCTTTATACAAGAGCCTGAATACACTGAGTTGCTCAGGTACACAGGAAATGGGACAAGATTTAACAAAATAATCCAAAGGCTTATTATGATGAATAAGCATGTGGTGAACTTATTTGAATGACAGAATAAGCCAAAGGATAATTATGATTTTGCTTTTGATGAATAACCTATACTACTGACCTACAAGTCCAAATAAGCATTTAACTAACAATAATAACAAAAAATAAGCACAAATTGTTCAGGTTGTATGCACAAAATAAGCCAGACAAGCCAAATAAGCACTTGGCTTATTAACAGTCCAATCAAGCCAAATAGGCCTACTTGCAACCCTCTGTGGGGGTCACAAGGGGGTCAGGGGTCAAAAGTTGGGGTTCAACCGTCAAGTTGGATTGGGTGTCTACAAGATAAGCCAAGAACCAGGTCAATAAGCCCAATAATAAGTTCTCAATGAGCTTATGAGTTAAGCTAATTAGACCTGAGGTCTGAGGTGTGCAGGGCAAAAGGGACAAATTTCAGGCCTGTGTGGGGATCACCCAATGGATCATGGATCCAATTTTTGGCCTGAAGTAGAAAGATAAACAGTGTGAAATTGAGACCAAAACCTGAGTACTCAGTACATCTTGGGGAAATGAACAAGGCCTCAACTAGCAAGATGGCTTATTTAGGTTTCCAAAAAGCCAATAAGCTGAGAGTGGGCCCAATTAATGAACAAGATACACGCCTATGAACTTGGGTCTCAACACTGACTGTCACAGTGTAGGGTCTGAGGTCAGGAAACCAAATAAGCTAAACCAAAAAACCTAAACCCAAAAATAAGCTATGGTATGAACACTAATACTGATAAGCTACTCAAAAGCCAAAGCGCTTGGTGTGGGGTCCACTAGATTGGTCACAACAGATCAAGGAAAAACGGTAAAATCCCTGGTGCAGGGGAGGGTGCTTTCCCTGCACCTTCAAATAAGCCAATGCACAGGTCAGAGGAAAAATCTAAAAAATAAGCCATCCATGGATTCATGGAGTTGAGGTGGTATGCTTTAACCACAAAAAGTTTCAGGTCCTGATTCTTTCCACAAAAATCTAGAAAAATCCCACAAAAAGTGAGTTTCTGCTTGTTTTATGAAATTTGACTTTTTGAAGTTTAATGAACTTTGACAAAAATGAATTTCAAACACTGATTTATGGACTAGTTGCGGTTACTTAAGATGTACAAAGACAAAATTAACCAATCTCATCAACTTGTTACTTAAAATGAAGCATATGCAACTCAAATTCCAACACATACAAATCCTACACCAATTTATGGATGATTTTCAACAACATACAACTACTACAACCAACTAGGAAATCTTAGACAGTCCAATCCAAACACCCTTTTAAAGACAGTAACACTTACATAATTAAAAGGCTAAAAATCAAATGATTGCTCTTACAATGGCTTACTATAACTTAAAATTCTTAAATAAGATTTGAAAATTAGAAATGAGGAATGAACTTATAATTAAACTTGCATTACTTGAAAACCTATAATGAAGAATTTCACCTCCAAATTTATAACCGTTAATCCGAGATGAGACTTAAAACTAAACTTTCACTTTTTTATAAGTAACTGCTGAATTTTATACCATAAATGGCTTACTATAACTTAAGTGAACATGTAGGAACTGGAAATTTAATTTGAAATACCCCCTAAATCTTCAAAGTCAGTAAATCCAAACACCCTCAATTTCAACTTAGTATGGTACAACCGTACAATAAGCCTTAAATAACACATATGTATAGATTTAAAACACAAATGAGAAAGATTAGATAATGCATGTTTTAAATAAAATCTAACCTTCAGTGCCAATACAAATCCGTATAGATTGTATGGTTCTTCTTTTTTGGGAGATTTCCTGCATGTTTCCTTTTTGTTAGAAGTTTTTCTAACAGCCTTGTTAGATTGATTGTCGGTATGCCTCTGAACAACATTCACCGTTCTTTTATACAAATGAACCCACATATACTCTCCCCATGGGTATTCATTCCAAACGTCTAAATCTTCTATCATTTTAAACATATGATCCGGGATGTAGAACCTTGGTTCTCTACCTATGAACACAAGGGTTGCAATGACCAACAAGCAAATCCTAACAGCATCTACATCCAAAATAGATTCCCATACTGGACCATCCTTCATAAACTTCAAAAGTTCTTCACCTTTTACTCTTTTCTTCAAAGTTCGTTTCTTTTCAGGAAACAAACGATCAAAAAAAGGACTATATGGTATACCGCGAACAATACGACCTACGTCAGTTTCCTCTTTGGCAACTTGCCCTAAACGAAAACCGGTTACAAGACAAAATTCCTGACGCCCAAAATCAAGAACATTGTCACCAATTTTAAAATTAAGAGGAGGGCAAGTATCACTAACTATAGGAACCGTAACAGCATTTTGATAAAAATAATCATACAAATGGTTATCAGGATCTAAGGAGGGGATATCTAACCACTGACCAAACACGGTTTTTCTAAACAAGTCGCTTCTATTACCATTCAACAAAGCTTTAACATGTGAAAGATGTTCTAATCTAGATCTTACCGTAATCTTTGCATCGAACATTGTACTTGATTAGGGTTCACCGATTAGGGTGGTGTTGAGCGACGGTTTGTGTGTTTAATGGTGTTGTGGCAGATTAGGGTGGTGTTGAGCGACGGTTTAGTGTGTGTTTAGTGTGGTGTTTAATGTGTTGTAGCAGATTAGGGTTCAAAAATGTTTTGTGTTTAGTGTGTGTTTTTTTTTTCAAAACGTTAATGTGTGTGTATTTTTTTCAAAACGTTAAAAGTAGTTTTTTGTTTGAGTATATACATTTGAAAGGTGTATTTTTGTATAAAAAAATAAGGAACAAGTTCCCATGCAAAAAAATATTATAAAAGATGTACTTCTATTTAACTAGTTACCCAAGAAGGTACAATAGTGGAACCAAGTTGCCCAAAAAATTTGTACCTTAAATTAATATAAAAAGACCATACTTTTTTGCTAAAAGACAAAATAGTTAAGTCGCCCAAAAAAGTAGGTCCCAGTTGCCCAAGAAAATAGTGGGGTTGGTTGTACCTTGCAAGTACAAGGTGGGGACAACTTATGGGACACTTGTCATAATTCTGGGATGGTTGCCCAAAAAAACTTGTGAGAGAGTCGCCCTTGGGGTATTTGGGAAAATTGGAAAATATTATGGTATTTAGGGTACACTAGTATGTAGTTTTGGGGTAAATAAAGAATTTTCTCTAAATAAAATCTTCATGCCTTGAAGAATCAAGAATGTTCTATCAAGTCCTTGATGTTTCCTGTTCATAATTCCCCTGTCACGAAAGTTCCAGAAAGATGCCATAATAGAACCTATAAATACCACTCCCATCCCAAAATTCCAAATCAGAATCAGCAAAATCTACAGCCTAACAATTCATCTTTTTATACAAGTCACACTATTCTATAACATACTAACAAAATGTCGCTCATTCCAAGCTTTTTTGGTAACCGAAGAAGCAACGTGTTCGACCCATTTTCACTAGACGTTTGGGACCCATTCAAAGACTTCCCGCTTTCATCACCATCTAACATATCAAATGAAACATCTGCATTGGTGAACACTCGTGTGGATTGGAAAGAAACACCTGAAGCTCATGTGTTTAAGGCCGATCTACCTGGGATCAAGAAAGAAGAGGTTAAGGTAGAGGTTGAAGACGACAGGGTGTTACAGATTACAGGTGAGAGAAAGGTGGAGAAAGAAGATAAGAACGATAAATGGCATCGAGTTGAACGAAGCAGTGGCAAGTTTACGAGGAGGTTCAGGTTGCCTGAGAATGCTAAGATTGATCAAGTCAAGGCGGCCATGGAAAACGGGGTGCTGACCATAACTGTGCCAAAGGAGGAAGCAAAGAAGCCTGATGTGAAGTCTGTTCAAATTTCTGGTTGAAAAATGTGTAAAATTATTATTGTGGTTGTTATGTCGGCATCTGTGTTTCAAGATTTGTCTACATGATGGTCTATGTAATCCAAGTTCTTGAGTAATAAACAAATGTAATTAATAAACATAACATCACACTGATCTTCTGCTAGTTAGTCTGTGTGTGTAACTAGTTGTGTGAAATAAAGCACAAAAGTTAAAAGAAAACATAGGAAAATCAAGAACAACCTAACAGAAGTGGTCAATTAGAATAGTTGATTAGCCATCTTTAGCAATGTCGACAACAATCAATTACACACGTCGACACAATTTACAACACCAAATGTATCTACAGTGTTGTAAACTGCGCACAAACAGATACAAAAACATGATTCCATAATAAAAGACAAATTAAAATTTGGACTTCCCCGTCTTATGGTAGAAGCCGCTAACGAATCTCCATAGCATCCGGGATGGTTAATCAGGTCCAAAACTGTCACTAAAATAAAGTAACTGTTAGAAAATATCTCAAATTTCATTGCAGCCCTGAACAAATTGAATGCAGAGGGAGGTTTTGAAACACAACGATTATACATTAAGATACGTTGCAATAAACAATATATTAGTGTCCTTCATGGTGTCAGCAAACATCACACTTCTGCTTTTAGCCCAAAGTTTCTCAAATCGGACAAATATGTATATTAATAATGCTATACTTTCTTTCAGCTAAAACACAATTTAGAATGTCATAAGCAATTTATGATACACATTAATGTTTGATCTGTTTAACAAGTTCAGCCAAATTCAATTTTACCTACGCTCTTAAAATTTCATTAAACCCATTATCAAACATAAACGACCGTATCATCAGTCTTAATACACATAATGGTTGCATTGCCGGCTCTAGCAAAGTGCAAACCTTATGGGTAAGTGGAACTATACCATTATACAAACGTAACCCAAAACACTAAAGGCAACGTACTAATTAGACAGATAGCTCTATTAAAAAAAGAAAAGAGCTGTTCTATATACCCATTGATTCAGTGTATTCATCCCTTAATTAAGAAAAAAGGTAGAATAAAGTGTATTCAGTTATGGAGATACTGCCATGCATCTATGTATTCTACAAACTGTACCAAGCATTAAAGCCGCTTGAGTTCACCCAGTGACATATGGGACCATTGATGATTTAAAAACTACCCAGAAAAGTAAATTTTTAGCTTAGGCGACAAATTAGGTGGTGTTTGTTTAAGCTTATTTAGGGGGCTTATAAGCTTATTAGCTTCTATAACAAAAATAAGCCTAATTAAGTGTTTGGCTAAGCTTATAAGTTTGGGCTTATGACCTTATATGAGGGATTTTTGATAAAAGTGATAAACCCAATCTTTGTGGCTTATTTGAGGATGGGTGGGCTTATATAAAGATTTATATAAAAAGATTTCCCTCATTTATTAATTACACCCTTTTAATGTTCATGTACTTTTTTTTTTTTTTTTTTTTTTTTTTTTTTTGTCATTTTACCTTATTAATTATGATAAGCTAAACCAAACACTTAGCAAGGGGCCAAGGGCTTATGAGCTTATGATATACATAAGCCACCCAATTCATAAGCCTTATCCAAACACCACCCTTATATGAGATGTTACTGCTAAATGAAATGTTCAGAGGATTCGGAATAATTATACCACTGTGGAAACAGATGTTGAAAAAAAGACTACTATGGTATTATAGTGGCATGGTCTTTACTACAGAAACAAAAATCTTAAAAGTTTCTTAGTATCTCTAGAGTGAAGTGTTTTTACAACTTTATGTCTTTATAAAATTAAATACCCACATATACCCAACTATAGTGTTCCCTATATCAAAGATGTTCACTATCTTTACACGTGAAGTGTTGGGAATTGGGATTTATACGTTTGCTTTAATTCTTATTAGTATCCACAAACCAAACTGCCCCAGAGATCTATACATAATCATAGGTCTCCAAGTCCAGACCAGGCTAAAGAAACATTAAACATTTGAATGAAAATGACTGCCAAAATCAAGGTTGAAAAGATTCACTCAATCTGTGATGCAAATGATATATACTGATAGTAGTACGCAACCAATATAAACTGGCCCTTATATGTTATATGTAGATAACAGCATTTCAACTAGAGTTGGACCATCATGAGAGAACAATTAAAAGGCTAACGACTCACGCGCCGAGTACGAGCGTTAAGAATAACTCATGAGCAAAGCTCAAGCTTCTCCAATGCTAAACAAGCCGAGCTCGAGCTTAATCGAACTCAGGCTCGGCTCGGCTTGTTTACACCCTAGTTCAAACACTGCAACAGATAGTTGATATTCTTACAAAGGGACTATATATACCTAACCATGAGTTTCTCATTATAAGGTTTGACATGATAGACGTTCATGCACCAAGCTAAAGGGCATGTTAGGTTTACAAAACAGACATATTTTCGAAGTTTAGTTATATTTTTGTCAATGGTTTGTTTCCTCTTGTTTAATAAGGAGTACTTGTAAATCTCCAGAATTGTTCGGTGTACAGAGTTATAAGATTCAGCAACATATTGTGCTTCATTGTATATGTGAATACTTCAACTCTTCATGTTACTTCTTAAAGCTTATGATTTCCAACTTACCATCAACAGAATGAATATCTATTTTGCTAACAGAAAGAAAGACCTAAAATAAACTATATATATGCCAAACAACATTATAATGTTCACCGACTAAATGAATTGCCTCAAGCATATCCAACAATCTCAAAAAAAGTGCATGTCAAGGGTATCATGCATTCAACGACCAATATATTGTTTTCTGGTTTTGAGTCATCAATAAACCTTATCGTTAACCAAGGGTATTCAAAAAGATTATTATTGTTGTTACTGACCTTAAAAGCTGCCAGCTCACCACTTGAATCATAAAAATCTAGGTTTCCTATCAGCTGGCTTCAGAATTTGAAAAGAACACATTAAGCTTTCGTCAACACTCATCATTGCACCAGCATTATCAAATTCACCACAATAATTTGGGGCAGAGAATATTGTAACAAGCTGCCTATCAGCAAAGAATTCATACCCATCTTCTACAACCTAAACAAAGTAACATTTTCATTTATCAGGGCTCGAAAAAAAAAAGAGGATTAAGTGACACTAAATGTCGTAATTTCAACCCATTTACAAAGACACGGGTTGATTCGGGTTATAACTCTACCTCAAACAGGTCAAACGGGTAAATTCTAAAATAGGGCGCTAAAGTAGGTTGATTAGTTCAAAGATGGCCCACTGTGTTTAAACACTCAAAATCTTTTTCAGTCTATCCATTCAGAAAAGATTAGATAGGGAGTCTATAAATAAATATCTCTCAACCATACTTGAAATAATAATTATCTTGAAAAACAGAAATAAGAATGTAGGACAACACAACTGGACCAGCATTAGAGATTGCCCATTTCGAGCCATTATCCAGCTGGCCCGGCCTACCTATGTTGGGACCTCTGAGTGAAAGTGTAAAACTATACAATGTTCAATTACCTGATGGGCACGACAAACAAGATCCATATCATGCTGCATTAAAAACTCCGCCACCTTATCAGCACCAAAGGTATAGGAGACTCCCCTATCACTCATTCCCCAGCCTTTCACATCTCGACTAGGATCCGACCAAAGTAGGTCACAAAGCAAACCAGAATCTGGGACATCAGTAGGGCGAGTCAAATTCCTTATCTGATCTAGGTTCGTTAGTTCAGGAGAAAGACCCCCATGCATGCATAGGATTTTGTCATCAATCAAAGCAGCCGCAGGAAGACAGTTGAAACAGTCGGTAAAGGTTTTCCAAAGTCTAACATTAAAACGACGTTTACATTCATCATAGAAACCGTATATCCTATTAATAGAGGCGCACTCATGGTTTCCTCTCAAAAGGAAGAAGTTCTCTGGATATTTAATTTTGTAAGCAAGCAAGAGGCATATTGTCTCCAGACTTTGCTTGCCACGGTCTACATAGTCCCCTAGGAACAAATAGTTTGCCTCTGGAGGGAAGCCCCCATATTCAAACAACCTCAACAGATCACCGTATTGCCCATGAATATCACCTAAGATCCAGAATAGAAAAGTGAAAGTGTTATTGTTAAACTTTTACCAAAGCAATAAGAAATGCCACAAAAGCTTATTGCTATATCTTGCTTAAATTGCAGGACAATGAAGTTTAAAGTATGTAGGAAGAAATAACATATCAATCGTTGGCAGTGCTAAAATATTCAAATATATTCAATTCTAATAACAAGCTTAGTTGACTTGAAATCTATTATGAAGTACTACATCTAATTCTTCTAGCAACCAACTCAAAATTTAGTGTTACAAATTTTTTAACTTACGTTTAGTGTTACGTTTTCTTCCACAACATATTACCATGAATCACATGGTCCAGATCTGAAACCTCGATAACCAACAACATGAAATTCCCTATTACTAGATGAAATTTAATAAATATTAATGTTGCTTTTTTTATTCTTCAACAAGTTAACATCCATCACATGCTTTCAGATCTGGAATCCTGCTATCAGCAATCCATTAATTATGTATGCAATCTCAGCATAAATGCCATGCGAGTATTTGCTTTAAGAATAAGTAACATAGATGGTACCAATCATAATTCGAGTTACCTAAATTCCAGCATAACAAAATAATAATCATCAATTAGACCAGTGCTGGTTCGATTTAGAGTAACGCAAAACTTACACAACAAATTCAAACTCTAAGACCACAGAGCAAAAACATATAGTAGGCTTTTTTTTTTTTTTTTTTCGCATAAGACACTCATTACTTACTTTTCAGCAGGACAAACCTTGATTTATTCATAGTAATTAACAACTATTTATAATGTGCTTAGACTTGGTATCTAAATTATCAATTTCTGGAAGTTGAAGGTAGAATGACCACCTATGCTTAGCTTTGACCTAAAGCAAACTACATTGAAAATAATCAAAATTTCGATCCAAGGGTAACATAACTTGTTACTTCACAGTTCACATGAAAACTAGTAATAAAACTAATGTATCTCATAACTAATCCTGATTTGGCCCTGAAGATATTAAGTGCATTAGTGCAGGCAAATAAGAAACTGTAGTATATTCTCAATGGATAATCACAAAAACCATGGTTCATATACATGAACATGCCAACTTATATCGACAATATACATCATTGTGCCCATCTTATTTGGGCAATAGCTTAAAGACACCTATGCCAGCAGCAATCAGTATATTTCTATAATCATGCTCATAACATTTCAACAATAAATCTGATCACCCTAATCTATTTAAACATCTACTAAGATTTTACGCCCATGCTTATATTGAACCCATTTCTACCATTAACAACCAACAATGCATTTTCTGCCGCTCAAATCCATTAACGCAACAAATATAAAACCATCTATCTAATTATCTTGACCAAAATACATATTCATCACATAATATGCACATACCAAGATAATCATAACAACCCCGCATTAAAAACATGATAAAACCCTGCCAACCAAAACAAGGAACACATTATTACTGTTACGTTAGGCAAAACTAGCAACAGCAATAACAGTAGCTATTTGTTTTATCAGTATTTCAAATAGGGGCGTCTAAACATTCCAAACGCTAAACCTACATAACATAACAAAACCGCAATATATCAACATAAAAGCAAACAATACAATAGAAAATTATACCACATAGCTTAATCGGAGCCTCGAGCTCCAACAAATTCGGCTGTTGCAAAAAAATCTCCCTAGAAACATTACAAAGCTGGCGAATTTCCGCCTCGGATAACTGAACCTGGCGCACGGTTCGCGCTTGGCGAAACTCTAACAACCTATTAATTATATCATCTAGCAATGCAGGATCTATCACTTGACCATTTTGTGCCATTTCCCCAATTTTTTCTAGGGTTTCAAATAAAAATCACAAACCCTAATTTTTTTTAATATGACAAATTATTAATCCACTAATGCATATAATAACAGGTTTGGTTTTATATAATGGTGATTAAATAATAATGAATTGTGATGCTATGGTATATAGATATAAAAATAAAAATTAGTTAAAATGGGCGGAGATATAATTTATTTGGTTTTAGAAGTGTTTGAAAAATAATGGGTTGGTTTTGGAATGGAATTGAATGAAATGAAATGAGAGCTAGCTAGGGTTTTGATTGTTTTATTGTGTGGTGTACTTTTGGTTGCTTTTTTATTTTTCTATGTTTTTTGTAGAGGTGGTGTGATAATATGATTATAGTGTGATTTAAGAATAGTGCACATGGTCACATTGAACAAAAATCGTTTCATCATGTGTTAGTTTTTTTGCTCAAAGAAAAATCATGTTTCTTTCTTTTCTTTTTTTTTTAACCATGATTTTCGACATTTTGGCCGACTAATCTACGTGGTTTGAATCCACCGACACACAAACTAGTTTCCCTTTTCAGAAGGTTGGTGTGATCACTTAAAATTGTTTGCACCTAGCCGAAATTAAACTTGAGACCTCACACATTTTAGCCCTCCCTTTTCAGAAGGTTAGTGTGATCACTTAAAGTTGTTTGCACCTAGTCAAAATTGAACTTGAGACCTCACACATTTTAGAGTGATAGTCACAAGCCTTTTTATCACTAGGCCACCCTTAAAGAAACGTTTGGTACGAGTGGATGACAAATAATGGAAAAACAACAAAGAATGAGGATGTAGAGAAATAGAATGACTAAAAAGATAAAGAGAAGATTACATTGTTTGGTAAAAGTAAAGAATCAAATAGTAGAATGGATTTCAAACTTGATTCCCGCGTTTGGTAACGCTTGCTACAAACTAATAATCGAAGTAAAATGCAATGACTATGTTGTTAATTTAAGTATTTCTATTTTTTAACCTTTGATTGACACAATGATTCTTCTTGATTAATAAGGCTAGACACACTCGTGACCTGCAGACGACCTGCCATATTAGCTTTCTCTTTTCGACGACCAAACTGCTACAGTGAGGCAACCGATTTTTATTTTTTTTAATAATTCAAATATTTTAAACAACAAATTTAAACTTAATTAATAATAAAAATATTACATAAATCATACAATACGATACGGAAATTAAAACATACGAACTAAAATACGTTACGATACGAAAGACATAAACATTTCCTAATCCGAATGCTCCCCGCATGCAGAATCATACGAAGGAGACCTATACCCAGAAAATTCCTCAACGAACGGCAACCGATCTGCTTCATCTTTCTTGAGTTTCGCATCCAAGTCTTGTTGAAGCCTTGCTAGCTCTGTTTCAAATTCTCTGAATGCATGTTCATCTTGCATCATTTGATAATGTTGGCTTGGAGTTAAGCCATGCTCATCAACTTCCTCGTCTGCATAACCTAGCCCAAATTGAGTCAGCTGAGATTGATAATGTTGTTGCTCATCAACTGCTAGTGCAGAAGATGGAGTTGATGCACCTAGCTTAAATTGTTGGTTCTGTTGTGATACAGAACCAACAATTTTGTTTTCCTGATAACTCCAACGGATCTTGTTGCTGATTTGGTCTTGTATCTGTGAAACACACCCCCACTACGTGTCACTAATGATGGCGTCTATGTTGGCTTCATCGCTCAAAAATTGGTCAATCACAGCTTTTCTTTCCGCAGAAATGTCTTTACACTCCGCGTATCGTTGTCTCAATCGTTGTTTCAGTGCCTTTGGGAGCTCAAACTGCTTGATAACTTCGACCATAGCCTGTTGTCGAGCCGCATCGTCTTGATCGCATTGTTTTTTAATATACTTTTGCATTTGTTCGACGGTATGGGTGAGACGACAAGCCATAATTTTGTGTTATTGTGTTTGAAGGTGTTGAGAGAATTGTGTTTGAAATTGTGTATTTAAAGTGTGTTTAAGGTTTGTATTATAGGGTTGTAAAAGTGGTAAAGTTTAAAAAAAAAAATTATTCAAACAGTAAAAATTTAAATTGAGTGTGTTTGTATTCGGTCGTTTTGCCGACCTAATTTTCTTTCGATCCATGCTCGACCGACCAACGACCGAGAGACCACCTTGGTGTCGACCGATCAAAGACCGACACACAAGACCGACCATAGTGTCTAGCCTAATTAATTTAGCCAGTTTATCAATTATCAACATGTGTATAATTTTTAAATAAATTCATCTTGTTTATCTACCAATTTACCATTGATCACATAAACACACAATGGCACATTACAACTATCAAATTTTAGAAAACACTTGAATAATCCATCTCCGATATCAGTGCCTCGAGTAGAAAACCACTAGCTATAGAATTACCATATATTGATCTAAAATTATCATAGAGTGATAATGACATCTCTTGATAATCAAAAACATTTTTATAAATAGATCTTGGATTAGTGTTTTAGGTTACATACACAACAATAATTATAAAAATTAGAATGTTGTATATTGACGTAAATTGTAATTTTAGATAATAACATGTGGTTTTTGGTAATCAGCAAAGTATATTATAACTATATGAGCAAACCAACCTAAATCTTTTGAAGGCATGATGATATGATGGGAATACTTATATGAGCGAGGAGAGTAAGAAGAATAACAAATAACAATATTACGAGAGAGAAAAAGTGGGGATGAATAGTATCAACGGATCAGAGTGATATTTGACACTTCTAGGATTCACTTAAGAATCGTGTAGAAGGCAACAATAGACTCGGAACTCAATGAAAGAAGAAATGAATTCGGAAGTGTTATTGTTAGTTTTGACGAGAAATATGGTTGAAGGTTAAATGGTAGTTATAATGGAATGAAAGGATAACAGAATCAAGAGAAAGAGAATTTTATTTGATCAAACGCTTATTAAATGAATTACAAGAGTAAACTATTTATAAAGGGATTTTTGCGCCAAAGTTGTTAAGAGTGTGAAGGTAAGTTGTAGGAGAGATCACGTGCACCTCACATGACCGGTTCAAACCGTGCATGTGCACCTCACGTGCCACACTACTATCCCAAACACTCTTACTCATGTCAATCCATCCCCTCAAACTGTTCTTGTCCTCAAGAACAAGGATAAAAATGAGTTAAAATTAGTTAACAGCTTTTTCTACCCACAATAAGCTTCAACTGCCATTTGACTTTCTTGTCTAACTTTGACTATTTTTGACTTTTTCTTTGGATATGAAGCATCTAAGAAAAACTTAGGTGACATTTTCAAAACCTTTAATCCAACACACAAGTCAAAGTGATTGGTTTTCCCTGCCAAAGTCCTACTTTTATTAACCAGGTTAGTGTCCTGAAGTACTGGTCTAGGCTTAGATACTAGTTAGTACATAAGCTTTGTTTTACGAACTTAGTATCAACCACTGGATTAAACGCTTCTACCAACACATCTTTAAACTCCGTCATAGCTCCTGAAATTAACACGCCAGCAACAGAATTCCATCTTCTTAAAACACCCCCAAAAGCATCAGTCCAGCAATCCTTCTTCTTAATCTAAACACCCCCAAAAACAGCTATTGGTAAATCCAAACACACCTTCACTATGTCTAAAAACTTTAAACAAGTCTTTTTCCTTTTGGGCCATTTCCATATGTCAAATGTCTCGCCTATACCAATATATTCGTAAGCATAAACACCTCCCAAAATTAGTCCTTCAACACACACTTCATTTTCATTTGACTTTGCATCAGATGCTTTCCTACAATCACTAAAACCTTGTTTGGTGACCTCATCAAACTCAACTATTGCAGGTTGAACTAGAGTGTTTATCATTATAAACTTTCCCACAACTGGTGATTCGACCATGATACTTTTCATTTCATCACATAGAGCATATGTACCTTCATTATTAGGAATTTAAAGATGGTTGTATTTCAACTCATTCCAACTCTGGTCCCGTTCAGTAACCACTGTACAAACCCACTCATAATACTCGTGCTCAGTTAAGACCTTGCCCATGCTTTTTCTTGATTTGTCACACCACCGTGGACGAGCCATGTTCCCTTTTCGTTTGTCCAACCACCATGGACAACCTACAAAATCACATACCAAAAAATCATTATTTTCACTTTTCAAATCATCAACATAAACAAAAGCAACATTTTCATTCGTAAAACTTATTGTATACTATTTCCTTTTCTTTTTCAACCATTTCCATGTATCAAATATTGAATGATCAAAAGTTGCATCATTATCTATTACCACCATACCTTCATAACAAGAATTCAAACTATTTAAAACCCTTCTTTTTATGTTAATAACTCTATTATCTTCCACATCTTCCTGACTATCCATGTTATATGTGACAACAAAATCGAAATCTCCATTCTTACTATACTTTTTCTCCAACCCATCAATACGATAACCTAATTTAATTGAAGCCCTTCTATTGTCATTCTTTTCAACGTCATCATCAGAATCATCAAAACCAACTATCTTTTCCTCTTGAATTCCCAACACACCATATTCTTTCTCTTCTTGAATTTTCATAACACAAACCTTAGTTTCTGAAAGATTGGTGTCATTAACACTGAACTAGCACTGATAACATCAAATCGTACCCATATTTTAGGTGTTAATTTCCCCCTATATTGCTCATCTTTTATATTAATATGTTGGATATATACTCTTATTTGTTTATATTCAGTTTTCAGGGCAAAGATGAGCAAAGGAACGAAAAGATGCGGATATGGAAGGATTTACACGCGAATCATTGAAGTGTGCGGATTCTGCATTAACTACGGCGTAGATGACCAATCTACCTACGTTGTAACAATCATTACTGAAGACTACGGCGTAGATGCTCCATCTACCTACGCCGTATACATTATTTCTGAAGACTACGCCATACCTTGCACCACACTTACGGCGTAGCTGAACATCAAAGGGTCCTACGGAGTAACCTCTCTCCACCTACGACGTAGGTCCCAAATTTAAGCAGTAAACTAATATCAAGGCCATAGAAGAAACTACGACGTAGTTCTCAAATAACTACGCCGTAGACATGAGAGCTGAAGAAACTACGACCGTAGCACATGATCCAACTACAACGTAGATGCAAATATCAAAGACTACGGCGTAGCCAACCTTAGGGCTACGCCGTAGCTATGTCAGGACTATAAATACCAGCCCTAATTCCGAGTTTTACAACACACAGAAGTCAGGAGGAATTAAGGGAGTAGGAGGACGAAGTTCCATCAGCATACTAGTCCACTCCAAGGGAGATTTCACACCACAACTATAAGTTTATTCATTCGATTTGTTTGTATTAATTCAATGTTTACATTTATTATGGTAAACCTTTGTTTTTCTGCATTTATGAACATGAGTGTCTAAACACCTCTTGGTGTTAGCCTATTTATGAAATTGTTATTTAAGTGATTTAGTTTTTGCGCATCTTTATCCGTTTTATTTGTATACTTGCTTAGCTAGTCTTGGGACACTCTAGTTTTAAGGGTTTTGATATTGGGTAGTCCTTCGATGGGAATGCATGAGACGACCGTACCCGCATTTCATTAGAAGGTGTGACTTGGTAGTGGTTAAACATTGCCATCTATGTGCGAATTGACCATAGGATCACCTACCTAATGGATTTACTTAAGAAGTTAGAGGGGATGTAAGATGTGACTGTGCCCGCATCCCGCTAGATTACTCTAAGCTAGTAGAGGTACTTAATGACTCAACATAGTTTACCATGGACTTCTCCTACTGATTTCCTTTCACCATTTATTAACTTTATTGTTTTGCTATTTTATTTAATCATTTCATCATAAAAACCCTTTTTATTTTAGTGACATTAAAACTTAGATATCTTCCGCCCCTTAGCTCTTGGGACGAGCTCGGCTTTACCATCTAGCTATACCTCACACGACCGGGTACACGGCCCGATAGTGCATTAGGTAGACGAGACTATTATAAATATAAAACCTGGTCGGTAAATCCTGCATCAAGTTTTTGGCGCCGCTGCCGGGGAGCTAATAGGATTTTATTTAAGTTTTGCATTTTTATTTTTATTTTCTTTTTAATACTCACGATTTCTTGTCTAGTTTCAGGTAGTATGGGTGAAATAGACATTGATACCCTCACTCTCGAGGAATACTTAGCTCTTACCCGTGATGAACAAGGGCCTGGTTTGGTTAGGCCAGCTATTGGAGCAGAAGTTCAATTCGAGATCAAGAACCAATTTATAAGGGAGCTATGGAAAGACCCCTTTTCAGGAGCAAAGACCGAAAATGCTCATGAGCACATTGAGAATGTTCTCTACATTGTCAGTCTGTTCAACATTCCTGGAGTATCTCACGATGTAGTTATGCTTAGAGTCTATCCTATGACTCTTACCGGTGCAGCTAAAAGATGGATTGATAGGTTACCCGCTGGAACCATCAATACTTGGGCCTTGTTGAAAAAGAAATTCATCCAAAGGTATTGCCCTTCTTCAAGGACGGCTCAACAGCTCGAGGAAATACACAACTTCAAACAAGATGGTGACGAATCGCTGTACCAAGCTTGGGATAGGTACAATGATCTTCTTTTCAAGTGCCCAACTCATGACCTCAATAAGCAACAAACAGTGAGTATCTTCTACAAGGGGCTTAACATCTCCACCCGAAGAATGCTGGACTCTTAGGGGCCGATCCCTAGAATGACACCAGCCGAAGCCTTAAAAATTATTGAAGATATGGCGGACCACTCCCAGAAGTGGCATGATGGTGGAAGTAGAAGCATTAACGAAAGTTCGGATGGAATCGCCCTAATCACCAATAAGCTCGAAAGTCTAGGGCGTGATATGAAGAAGCTTAAAGAAAATGTGCATGCCATTCAATCTGAATATGATATTGAAAGTGAGACTAAGATGGTTAAGGAAGAAGTTAAGAGGATTGATGAAGTCAAGATTGGTGAGACTAATAGACCATATCAAGGGCCCGGAAATGGAGCAAAGTACCGAGTGGGACCCCAAGGATACTAAACTCGGATCGATAAACCTTCATATGAACAAATGAAACCTAGCCTTGATGAAATGATAAGCAAGCACATTAGAGAGTCCTCATATAGGAATATGAAATTCCAAGAATGGATGAACAAAATGAAAGAAGACATCGAAAGGAACCTAATAAACCAAAACGCTGCTATCAAGAACCTCGAAACACAGATTGGGCAATTAGCTAAGGATGTCAAAACAAGGAAACCGGAAGCTGTTTTAGAAGAATGCAAGGTCCTTTCTACTCAAGAGGACAAAGACAAAACCAGCTCCAGTAAATTATGTGGGATCAGCTATTTGATAGAGAACGAGGGGAATAGGGTATTTGAACAAATGCCTTGCCAATTACCAGAATAAGAGCCAAACCCAGGAAAGTTTCTACTTCCTTGCACCATTGGTAATGTTCATATGTTTACTTTAACTGATTTAGGGGCCAGTGTTAATATGATGTCGTTCTCATTATTTAAAAGATTGAATCTCATCAACCTTAAGAAAACAACAGCTATGGTAGAAATGACAGATATGTCTAGAGCAACACCTAAGGGAATAGTAGAAAATGTTTTGTTGAGAATTAACAAATTTGTATTCCCTGGTGACTTTTTAGTTTTAGACATGATGTACAAACGTGACAATAACCTAATTCTAGGGAGACCATTTTTGGCCACTTCACATGCTAATATAAAGGTTTTCAAAAAAGAAATAACTCTTGAGCATGGTGTAGATAGAATAACATTTAATCATAACGGATCATTAAAATCAGTTAGTACAACTCTTGAGGAAGTCTGCATGATTAATGAGGCTAATAATGTATGTTCAGCTCAGAGTTTGGATACTTTTACTAACCCAGTTTTATGTGGTTCGGAATCCTATGAAGATTGTAATTTTGACCCTTTTGGAAAAAAAGAATGTTGGTTATTCTGAGCAGGCACAGGAGAGACATGATCAGATAATGAGCAGGGTCATCGATAGAAGAAACCTAGTATTGAAGAACCATTATTGCAATCCTATAATCACGGTTGATGAAGGGTCAGAAAAGGCTTGGCCATCCTGCAATCCGTTCAGCTGCAAGTGTGACGGAGGGAATAATTTGGAACTTGATGAAGATCAAAGAGTCCATTTGGAATGGACATGTTTTCACGGGATTGAGTGATGTGATATTAAATTCGGAAATCTGTCTTTCCAAAATTAGTATAAGGTCAGGTTTGGGAAAACAATAATCAACAAAAATGTGATTAAAGGATTCCAACAAGATTATGACTACTATCGCTTGAGCTTTTCTTCCGAAGAGTGCCCAAGCAATCCGTCCGATGAAGTTTTCAAGGAAAAGGTATGTTCAGCTGAAGCAGGGGAATGCTCTAAAAGCCCCTCTACGGAAGAAAATTGTCAACATTTCAAAATAAATAGTATTAATCCAGAGAAGGTGCTTAAGGGGCACGATTATTCATTTGATGAATGGCTTAGGAATCGGTTTGGTACCACAAACATTACTAAGGAAATAAGACTTAAGACATTTATAGAATGGATGATCGATGGCTATTCGGAAGAGTCAGGTGAACCTGAGGAGTGTGATGATCCTTTCGGGTAATTTAAAATAGAATTTGAAAGAGAAGTGTTACAACTCCTAGACGAATACGGACTGAAAATCGGAATGAAAGGATGCATACTCCATGATATCTGGGAAAAATGTGAAAGGACTTTCAAGAAAGGACCAAAGTTTTGGCATGAGGTTGAGTTGGAAGTTATAGAAGTATACGAATGTCAAATGGAAGGAAGAAAATACGACCCCCGGAGATAAAAGTTGAAACTTTTAAGGTTCACAAATATACAATGGATGGAATAGGGAGTTTCATAAGTATCGATAAGGAAATTGATAAACAGCTTCTGGTTGGACGAATGAATGGTGAAAAGTTCAAAAGCTTGATAAGGGAAGAGATGAACACCAAACTTGGCGTGCGACCTGCTGATTAATCGCGGAAGTGAGTCTAACTTAAAGACTCGATAATAAAGAAAAGTGCTCTTTCGAGAGACAACCCGAATTATCTTTGTTTTTCATTTCTTTTAGCATAGCTGGGTTTTGTATGTGTTGTTCTAATCATTTTTGCAGGTAAAAGAGAAAAGGGGATTGATGTTTGCTGATTTTGGAGCATCTTTGCTCCAGAAACTTCCCCCAGGAAAAGTCTACAGCGTAGCCTTCTGGTTAGCTGCGCCGTAGCACCCGACTGTTTGATTTTTCCAACTATGGCGTAGCTTGTGAAACCTCCACGCCGTAGTTTTCTCCTATACCAAATAATTTTAAAAGATTTTTATTATAAACATACATAAACCTTGTATTAGTTCTTAAATGAACTTTGTGGGTGTGTTCACTGTAAACCCTCATGAGATTTCACTCGTCCACTTGGGACACCAAGTGGTTTAAAAGGCTTGTTGCATACGCTAAATGCAACCGTGATTCCTACGAAAGTGAGTTAGGATTTTTGTTTTTCTTTTATTTTTTCTTTTGTAGGTTTTATGCTTGTGGTTGTTACGTGATTTCAGGGATATGAAGTTTGCTCATTAGGCGAAGCGAAGGCACGTTTTCTCAAACATGATCCTTCTACCATTTTCAAAAGCAAATTTCAGGGAAGTTCTCGTTCCAATTCTACTTATCTCCTTTATTCTCTTAGCTTATTTGCGTACAAAAGGGACTTTGTACATTTCAAGTGGGGGGGGGGGGGGGGCGAGAGTAGAATGTAACTTGAACTTTTATTTACCCCATTTTTCTAGTTTATTTTTGAAAAATAATGCCATCTTTAAAATTTTTTACATATTTTTTTTAACCTAACTAGAATAGACCTTAGCCGAGCACATTAACCCTTTATATCATGGTGAGGTTTAGCCTATTCAGTTTCCCCTGTTTTACCCAAAATCCACCAAAATTATGAGTGTGCCGGTAGTTTGTAAACTTTAGAACTTGGCCTTTACATCATTTTGAGACCATGAACGAGTAGTGTGTTGAGATTACTTAGTACATTTGGAAGAAACTTTTCGAGAAGGCAATGTTTTAGGATTATCACCCAAAAAGCCTATATGTGTGTGTTTATCGATTAGTCACATCGACTATTCGACCCCCGTGTAAACCCTTTTGTTGCACTCATCTTTAGTGCAAGATACCCCTAGTTATACCTTTTTGAACCTATCCTTTCGTTTCTTACCCACATTATAAATGTTTCGATACACCTTTACACCTTAGCCTACCGTATAGTCTTGACTTGTGATTGGGAAGTTTCCACTTGCCCTAGTTTGAGGTTCGAGTCAAAAGGTTCAGAAATCACGCTTACGTTGAAGACCCATCTTTGAAGATCATGAAAGACCCCCCGAATTATCAAGTATGTTTCATCTCAAGTGGGGGGATGTTATTTATTTCTTATATTGTATTTAGGGAAAAAAATCTGAATTTCAGTTTGTAGATAGTTTATTTTTTGTGCAACCTTGTATAGCACCGTATTGTTGAGCTTTGAAAGAATTAGTATCGAAGAGGCCACTTCGGTCACATATGAAGATTGAAGTTGTTGGTTCATAATCACCAACATGAAGACCAAGTGTGGTGCCCATCACGACGTCCTCTAAGGGCACACACACTTGATGTATGATCCAATTTTTGCGTCTTAAAGCTTTGACCTTGGATGAATGGCAAGTGGTAGCAACTTGGTTATGGGTTAAGTCTATTTGCTTCTATTTTTCATTTTACACCATTTTTGTGAATCCCATGTCTTATCCTACCCTTAGTTGTGAATCATGCTTAGGTGAGAGATTTGAGCAGTCCTTGGTGTCTTGCCCGGCGTTCCGGTCATGTACCATTGCCTTTGTCGCCCTTGCCGTAGTATGTTAGTAACAACATTACACCCCTAGCCTTATATATGTTCACCCAATATTGCTTTTAAGAATCGTTTCGACTTTAGCTCTAGTGGTGGAGATTTGTGTAACCGCCAAGCCTATGATAGAATACGTTCTATGACTGTGCGTTGAGTGATCACCCCGAAATTAACACTTAGACTAGGAGAGATAGCATGAGTGTATGTTCCCATTTCGCGAGGTGTTCGGTTTAAGTATATTATAGCATAGGAGATTTTTAGACTCATATCTTTCAGTTTCTCAGGAGATATCTTTTTAAGAATTATTCTAATAAGGTCTACTTGAGGGCAAGTAGAGTTCAAGTGGGGGGATATTTGATAACATCACATCGTACCCATATTTTAGGTATTAATTTCCTCCTATATTGCTCATCTTTTATATTAATATGTTGGATATATACTCTTATTTGTTTATATTTAGTTTTCAGGGCAAAGATGAGCAAAGGAATGAAAAGACGCGGATTTGGAAGGATTTACACGCGAATCATTAAAGTGTGTGGATTCTGCATTAACTACGGCGTAGATGACCAATCTACCTACGCCGTAACTATCATTACTGAAGACTACGGAGTAAATGCTCCATCTACCTATGTCGTAGACATTATTTCTGAAGACTACGCCATAGCTTGCACCACACTTACGGCGCAGCTGAACATCAAAGGGTCCTACGGAGTAACCTCTCTCCACCTACGACGTAGATCCCAAATTTAAGCAGTAAACTAATATCAAGGCCATAGAAGAAACTACGGCATTTATGAACATGAGTGGCTAAACACCTCTTAGTGTTAGCCTATTTATGAAATTGTTATTTATGTGGTTTAGTTTTCGCGCATCTTTATCTGTTTTATTTGTATACTTGCTTAGCTAGTCTTGGGACACTCTAGTTTTAAGGGTTTTGATATTGGGTAGTCCTTCGAGGGGAATGTATGAGGCGACCGTACCCGCATTTCATTAGAAGGTGTGACTTGGTAGTGGTTAAACATTGACATCCATGTGCGAATTGACCATATGATCACCTACCAAATGGATTTACTTAAGAAGTTAGAGGGGATGTAAGATGTGATCGTGCCCGCATCCTGCTAGATTAGTCTAAGCTAGTAGAGGCACTTATTGACTCAATGATGCGTGGGAATCGCACCTTGCTTTACCTCTCGAGGGATCTCGCGAGGCTTACAACCCCCACCAGGCAGTGTACCTGATCGTTGTAGTATAGTATAGTGACAAGTACCGGGGGATTGATCGTTCAGCTAGGAATAGTGTCGTTAGGATTGAAATTAATCTAACTAGGTCTAAAGGTGAAGGATGATTCTTTTTGTATTTTTATATTTTATGAAAAAGCAAGTAAAAATCTCGGGTATTGGGAGTGTGGGCGGAATTAGTTGCTAATCAACTAACCCAAAAACTATTAATTAATCTAGTAAACAAGAAAACTAAACTAAGGTTCTACAAGATAAGTGAAGCATGTCTACCTATGATATGTTACTCCTTGCTAGCTATCCAATCCTACCTATTGAATTGTAACCTTGTTTTAATTGACGGGTTGTATTCCTTAATACCATTCGTGGGGTGGCATACATAACTCCCCAACTCTATGAGCTCTTATCTCCTCCTACACCATGACCCAGCACAACTATAGGGATTGTAAACAGTGGCTCATGCATTAAATACAACCAATAAAGACCTAGTATGCCTCGGTTCATGTTTCTTAAGACGTTCAAGCATGTTACCATTTGGAGATCTGCCAGTTTTCTTAAGCCTAACATATAAATCATTCAATCAAAACAAGAATCAATAGGAAACAAGGATTATAAACTAAACCAACTAGATCTATTGAAGTTGTCACGCCTTAATTGATGGAGATAGACACAACATCAATAAGAAATCAATGAGATCTAATCAATTATATACAAGTTTCACATAATCATAAGTAGACACAAGGTGAATTAGCAAATCATCATCAAAGAAGAGCAATCAACAATGATAATGGAAAACATAATTAAGATAGAATCAACAAACCAATACATGATGTTTATGGAGTGATTGAAACCCTCTAAGTTGCTGGAAAAACACCCACCTAAACCCAGGAATCGACCTTAGGGTTTAGGGCTTACAAAAAGTGAAGTTATGAAGTTATATTTATAGGCTTGTTTTCTGTCGGCCCTTCGTGATGGCGTCAGCCCATACTCTTGATGCCGTCAAGAAGCCTTTTTCACCAAGTTGTAGATCTTTTCGTCCTCTTCGTTTCCTTTTTTGAATCGCCTCAATCCGAGTTCGTATGCAAAAGTTATGGCCAAAACGGTGTCAGCTACTCCGCGCGCAAGTTTTGACAAATTTACACGTGACGGCCTTGGTGACGGCCTTGGTGACGCCGTCACCACCTACGGTATTTTATTCTTGATGTCTTGACGCCGTCAAGAGTAATTCTTGACGCCTTCATGCACTGTTCACAGCATAGAATTTTGAGACTTTGCCGTTTTCTTTTCTTTTATGCTCCAAAAACGTCCAAAATAGCTTCTTTTCCAGAATTCACTCTCCAAACACCTAAAATCACAAAAGGAACGATTTAGGGCAATATTTGATCAAATAAAGTCGGATTTGGGCTTAAATGACCCCCTAAAAACGGATCATTTTTCGCCTCATCATATACCCTTACACTTGAGATTTGCTTGTCCTCAAGCAAATGAGCTTTTATTCTACTCAAAAGACAAGTTAGGGGTCATTTAACACTAATATAAAAGTAATTACAACAAATAATCGTTCCACTAAAGACCAATAGACAAGCACGGAGGTCATACACAAGCACCTCACAAATAGTGTTTAGATACTCGCATCTCTCGGGTGTAATAAAGTAATATAACATTATGGAAATGGAAGATATCTCTCACTACCTGTCATAGCAAAATAGATTACCATAGGCTTGGGAAAGGATCAAACCTCCACCACATGGCGTAAGCACCTAGGATAAACTATCAAAGAGGTCTTTTAAAGGGTTATAATGTTAGGTGTAGGGATATGAATTACACGGTTTTGTTGGATAAAGGGAGTTTTACTGGTGGCGAGTTAACAATCTTAGTTAATTACATGTACAAGATGGCGTTGCTAAGCCAAGACTAGACTCGACTTAAGCTAATAAATGAAAAATAACAAAAACATAAAATAAACATAGAATGAAAACGGGATGGTAGTCCGTATGTTTTTTCTCTCTTTCTTTTCTATTTTTTTTTTTTTTTTTTTTCTTTTTCTAATTTTTTTCTTTTTCTTGATTTTTTCGAATTTTTTTTTTTTTTTTTTTTTTTTTTTTTTTTTTTTTTTTTTGCATACACTCTTACCCTACCATCCAAAATAATACATCATAGGGGTTTGAGCATTCCCCTTACACTTGAATCTTTACATACTTTACAATTAACTAATCTAATGACTCGAATTAAGAAAATCAAAACACTTGGAGCACTTTTAAGATTAACGTACATATGGGGGTAATAAGTGTTGTTCTTCCCCATTACTCCATAAAATAAGTACTTACCCATGAGTCCCAATCGTCCCAAAACAATATGTACACGGATATGACTCGACTTAGCAACCATGTAATCAATTAGAAAGTTAACTTAGGGTTTAACAATTAACAAATAACAATAATGCACTAAAAATGAGCGCATACACGGAAGGCTAAGGCGATTTGGTTGTACATTTAAGTGGGGTGTAACAAATTCTTCCTTTAAGTAAAATGCTTAAAGTTAGAAACGAAAAGATAGGCACGGAGGGGTGTACTAGGGGTATCGTGTACTAAAAATGAGTACAACGCTAAGGGTGTGGGAAAAATTAGTTGACTTAACTAGCCAAGTAATATGACTTAAATGGTCAAGTAATCGTAATACGGGTTTAACACAAGGGTGATCCTAATGCCTCTTATCATGTAGTAAATCCTACCACACGAATGTAGTCTCACTAGCGGTCTCGGGATGCATCACTAACGCAAGTTCTAGAATCTAAATGCTACCGGTACACTCATAAGCACCAATAATAAATGCTTTTCCTATCAAATCTAAAGGCGAACCTCACATTTTTGGGTGGAAAATTTTTCTGAATATACGGTTATGTGCTAGTCATACAACCTCCTATCCATGAGACACTTGCTATGGCTAAAGTTTCACTCCTAAATGTTGTAAAAAATTTTAAATTTGGCGCTAAAATTACACTAACAAGTATTTCTCATAGTTTTATTACTCATCTACTATCAAACAAAACAAACTCAAGCGAAAGTGCATATGTAAGGTATCATCTTTTTACCCTCCCCTTACACTTAAGATGAACATTGTCCACAATGTTCAAGTAAAGAATGTAAAAGTTAAGAAGTAAAGAGAATGAATTCAAATACTCCCCTGATTCGCTCGGTATGGATTTTAGGTTGGCCAGGTTAAATCTTCCTCCAAGAAGACGAACAATCAAAGCTTCCCTTCCAGAATATAAATCATCTTCTTGTCTCAAATAACCTGTAAATCCTGACAAAACAACTACAAAAATCCAAAGCATCAAGCCGAACAAAGATAACTCACAACTAGATGTAATTCCAGACTTAGGAATAAAAACAAAACAATTAAAGATATAATGCTTGTGGAATGAATGTTTGCAGATTTCCTGGAGATTATAAAACTTAATAATTCACAAAAACCATAAGACTCCGTTAGAAAAACAAAACCGGTAAAATTTCCAGATTTTTAACTCCTGACGCCGTCAAGAGTAAACCCCTGACGCCGTCAGAATGGACCTGCAGAAATTCTTATGTTAAGTTTTCGGAAAATTTCTGGAAAAACTTGGTCCTACTTCCTGGAAAATCCTGCAAAACATCATTACGACTCGATACAAGCATTTGACTCTAACAAGTACTAATACACATGTCCATTTATTATTGTTGTGGTTCATGCTCAATTTCGTTCGTATAAACAAATTTGGATCTCCCTTACACTTATCTTTTGCAAAATACCTTTATATGCAATTAAGACGAAGTTAAAAACAAAATAAAGCATTTTCACAATTTACTTTGAAACATGAGCCACAAACAATAAAAATAAAACATGCATACGGAAACAAATAAAATCAAACAAACAAACAAACAAACAAATAAAAACACACAAAACATGGGTTGCCTCCCAAGAAGCGCTTGTTTTTGTTCGAGTCACGAGCCTGACTCTACCCTTATTTAATGGAAATAGGGGAGGTTCTCCCTACACTTAGGATTAAGTGTGGGTGAAAGTAGCGATACACACCCTTAGGGTGTGAATATGCCACGTGAGGTGAAGGGGGTGAGTAAATGGCTTCCTTCATCCTAAAACTACCCGGATAATATTGGTTGATGGGTGGGTCGGTTCCTCTTTTGTCTCCTAGAAATATATCTAAGGATGGAAAAGTGTGTAAAGATTGAGGTTCCGGTTCATCAACACTAGGAAATTCCCTAGAACTAGGAATAAGGTTATCACTACAAGTGTTCAAACCTATATCCTTAAGTAGTGCCTGGTCCAAGGGTTCTACTTCTATTGGGGTTCCTATAGTCTCTTCTACTTCTTCCGGGTAACTCACGGGTGGTGTGTATGCCTCAAATGATGCTAGGACTTGTGGGGTACTTAGTGGGCTTGGGTTTTCTACTATCTCTTCCATCACATCATTTGTTTCCTCAAAGTCTGACGGATACAAACTCATCAATTCATTCAACTTATGGTTCACGGTTAGGAAACTTTCCTCGAAATTCTTCCAAAGGGTCTCACTAAAAGGAATTGATCCTGATAATGATTGTCTAATTGAAATCACACATGCATAAAATTCATCATACCCATCTAACTTTACCCCCAACTCCTCTTGGATGTCATAAAGATCACACAAAAAATCATTGGAATGATAGGAATCAAATCTATTAGTGAAATATAGTTGTTCCTCTATTGTCAGTGATCTAAATGGAATTTCATCTGCCATAGTGACAAGTGAAAATGGTTTTACAAACAACGGGCACAAAGAAAAAGATAGACTACAAGAAAGCTAATAAAAAGAAAATAAAAATCTCACTAAAAAGGAATCTAATGAGTAGACCTAATAAAAATCAAATTCAGCCTAAACAATAATTATTCCCCGGGCTGCGGCGCCAAAAACTTGATGCGTGGGAATCGCACCTTGCTTTACCTCTCGAGGGATCTCGCGAGGCTTACAACCCCCACCAGGCAGTGTACCTGATCGTTGTAGTATAGTATAGTGACAAGTACCGGGGGATTGATCGTTCAGCTAGGAATAGTGTCGTTAGGATTGAAATTAATCTAACTAGGTCTAAAGGTGAAGGATGATTCTTTTTGTATTTTTATATTTTATGAAAAAGCAAGTAAAAATCTCGGGTATTGGGAGTGTGGGCGGAATTAGTTGCTAATCAACTAACCCAAAAACTATTAATTAATCTAGTAAACAAGAAAACTAAACTAAGGTTCTACAAGATAAGTGAAGCATGTCTACCTATGATATGTTACTCCTTGCTAGCTATCCAATCCTACCTATTGAATTGTAACCTTGTTTTAATTGACGGGTTGTATTCCTTAATACCATTCGTGGGGTGGCATACATAACTCCCCAACTCTATGAGCTCTTATCTCCTCCTACACCATGACCCAGCACAACTATAGGGATTGTAAATAGTGGCTCATGCATTAAATACAACCAATAAAGACCTAGTACGCCTCGGTTCATGTTTCTTAAGACGTTCAAGCATGTTACCATTTGGAGATCTGCCAGTTTTCTTAAGCCTAACATATAAATCATTCAATCAAAACAAGAATCAATAGGAAACAAGGATTATAAACTAAACCAACTAGATCTATTGAAGTTGTCACGCCTTAATTGATGGAGATAGACACAACATCAATAAGAAATCAATGAGATCTAATCAATTATATACAAGTTTCACATAATCATAAGTAGACACAAGGTGAATTAGCAAATCATCATCAAAGAAGAGCAATCAACAATGATAATGGAAAACATAATTAAGATAGAATCAACAAACCAATACATGATGTTTATGGAGTGATTGAAACCCTCTAAGTTGCTGGAAAAACACCCACCTAAACCCAGGAATCGACCTTAGGGTTTAGGGCTTACAAAAAGTGAAGTTATGAAGTTATATTTATAGGCTTGTTTTCTGTCGGCCCTTCGTGACGGCGTCAGCCCATACTCTTGACGCCGTCAAGAAGCCTTTTTCACCAAGTTGTAGATCTTTTCGTCCTCTTCGTTTCCTTTTTTGAATCGCCTCAATCCGAGTTCGTATGCAAAAGTTATGGCCAAAACGGTGTCAGCTACTCCGCGCGCAAGTTTTGACAAATTTACACGTGACGGCCTTGGTGACGGCCTTGGTGACGCCGTCACCACCTACGGTATTTTATTCTTGATGTCTTGACGCCGTCAAGAGTAATTCTTGACGCCTTCATGCACTGTTCACAGCATAGAATTTTGAGACTTTGCCGTTTTCTTTTCTTTTATGCTCCAAAAACGTCCAAAATAGCTTCTTTTCCAGAATTCACTCTCCAAACACCTAAAATCACAAAAGGAACGATTTAGGGCAATATTTGATCAAATAAAGTCGGATTTGGGCTTAAATGACCCCCTAAAAACGGATCATTTTTCGCCTCATCACTCAACATAGTTTACCATGGACCTCAGTCAATCACAAAGGGGTAGACCTTTGATATTGGAGTAGGATTCTATGGGAAATAGGCTAGGCGGATTTGACAAGGAGCCTAGTGACTTTAACCCCCATATAAAACGATAGGATGCATAATTAGAGAACTTGTCACATTGATAACAAGAGTAATAATTAGGTTAACACTGCTTTCTCCTACTGATTTCCTTTCACCATTTATTTACTTTATTGTTTTGTTATTTTTTTAATCATTTCATCATAAAAACCCCTTTTATTTTAGTGACATTAAAACTTAGATATATTCCACCCCTTAGCTCTTGGGACGACCTCGGCTTTACCATCTAGCTATACCTCACACGACCGGGTACAGTGCCCGATAGTGCATTAGGTAGACCTTAGGTAGACGAGACTATTATAAATATAAAACATGGTCGGTAAATACTGCATCAAGCACCATTACTCTCATATTCTATTCTTAAACAATTACTGACTATTACCTCTGATCTTGGGGTTAGGGACTTAGGTAGACCATCATTTGATTGACACAATGAAGAAATACTAGAACCATTACCTGTTATCTCTTCCTGTTCTTTTCCTTTTCCACATTCCTTCCAAAAATCATCACCATTTGCACTTTCTTCACAACACTCATAATACCCTTCTGATTCACTATTATTTTCTTCCCTACCTCGTGAATGATTATATTCCCATATTGAATTAGCCCAAAAGTATGCAGCATTAAGCGTTTTCGGCTTGAAAATTTGAATTGATCTTTTGATTTCTGGTTGTAAGCCCTAAATGAATATACAAACAACAAACAATTCATCTCAACCCTCTCTACTAGCTAAAGAAACAAAGGCATCATAATATTCACTAATCGAGCCTTCTTGTTTAGAAAGTTTTTCTGGTGGCGTTTTATCGAACACTTTGTATTAGGGCTGAGCACAGGTTCGGAACCGACCCGAACCGAACCGACCCGAAAAAACCGAGAACCGAATTTCACAAAAGACCGGAACCGAAACCGAACCGACGGGCCGTCGGTTCGGTTCGGTTTTCGTCGGTTCGGTTCGGGTTTGTCGGTCTATGTGTATTTTGGCATGTTTTTGTCGGTTTTGGGCCGAACCGGACCGAACCGACCCGACCCGAAACCGAAATTCAATAAAAACCGGAACCGAAACCGAACCGACGGGCCGTCGGTCCGGTTCGGTTCTTGTCGGTTCGGTCCGGTTCGTCGGTCCGGTTCGGTTTTGAACATGCGATGCTCAGCCCTACTTTGTATGCACTAGTTATACCATTACCAATTCTACTACCATTACTGTCACCTTTCTCACCTCTATTTACATTTGCAACTAACTATTCCTTTGCTAAAACGCCATAACCCAAAGCAAATGAATCTATTCTATTGTACCTTTTTTCTTCCAACTTTGCCAAACGATATGCATCTAGCATGGTTTTGGGTAGTAAAAATCTAAAATCATATCTCATTTCAGATGGCAATCCACGCACAAAATAGTTAAGTAGATACCGTTCATTCAAACCCTCCTTAGTAAATGCTAAAGTAAGTGATTCATAATACTCTTGAACTGTACCATATCTTGTGAGAAATTCCTTGATAGACAACTCAGCCAACATCATAGCTACCACCGCCATTAAAGACCTTAAAGCTTTTATAGTTTCTTGCCGGAAATAACAGTTTCTTGCCGGAATTTAGCCGGAGATGATGACCGAAAAATCAAGAGTTTGCCAGGTTGACAAGCTCTGATACCAATTGATACATGACACTTCTAGGATTCACTTAAGAATCATGTAAAAGGCAATAATAAACTTGGAACTCAATGAAAGAAGAAATGAATTCGAAAGTGTTATTGTTAGTTTTGGTGGGAAATATGGTTGAAGGTTAAATGGTAGTTATAATGGAATGAAAGGATAACATAATCAAGAGAAAGAGAATTTTATTCAATCAAAAGCTTATTAAATGAATTCCAAGAGTAAACTATTTATAAAAGGGGTTTGGCGCCAAAGTAGTTAAGAGTGTGAAGGTAAGTTGTGGGAGAGAGCAGAAGGGTCGATTAAATCATTAAATCAAATGTAACGTTTTAGGTTTACAAGAGATAGGGGGTTTGAGAAATTATTTTGATATAAGATAGAATGTGCCAAGCACATGTTCATGGGCTTTATACTCTATTTTTTCACAATGCTTTGTGATTCATATGAGAATGAGAAACGAGAAAGGCCCTCCTAAAATTTGCATTTACAACTTTCTTTGCTTTTCTAGGAGAATCAAAACAAATGAATGAGAATGGAAACTGAATCTCACATTCCTATTCTTTTATGCAACAAACACAGGAATTGACATGTTTTCCCTTTCTTATATTTCCTTTCTATCCTACCAAACAGCCCCCTAAGTAGTTAGTTATGAAGTCTTAAAACATATTTTTATATGTTTTTGTTATGAAGTCTTAAAACATATTTTTCTATGTTTGCAAACAAAAAAAAAATGTCTATGTTTTGAGACACAAAACATTTTTTGACAAGTATAATTTCAGAATTTGCCAATAACAAAAAACCATAAACCGTAAAAATAATCGAGCCAAACCGCTATTTGGTTTGGATTTTAACCCATAGTTAGGAAAGTCAAATCAATGTAATTGTATTTGCCTATATGGATCTGGTTAAGTTGATCCATCTGATTCAAACACTCATAGATGAGACATGGGTCTTATTAACAAGGTAATTAAAAAGAACATAGGTTGTGTTGTGAGAAACATACAACTTTGAACATGTTTGCTTATCAAAGAGGTAATTAAAGGAACAAATCACAACACTAACGTAGCGTTTGGTATGTTGTAATCAAAGGGGGAATGGAAAAGATTATTATGATGGAATGAGAAAATGTTGTTTGTTCATATTTATGTAATGTAATAATTCATTACAAGGAATGATTCATTACACCAAAACCATTCCTTAAGGGCCCCTTACTTTTTTTTTCATTACATCCCGTAATGGAATCAAAATTACATAAAACACCACTATTAACTAACCATATTAATGAAACTTCTCATCAATAATGGGCATTTTAGTCTTTTTTATTACAATTCCATTACGTCTTATCAAACAAACCAAACATGATAAATAATGGTAATGACTCATTACATTACACCACTTATTCCATTACATCGGTCATTCCATTCATTTAACATTTTATTTTGTCCTACCAAACGAACCCTAAATATGAAATTCAAAAGTTTCGAATCAGACATATTAAGCTAGAGTAAGCATGAGTTAATTTTTTTATATTGATTCAATGATATTTTTATACATCTTATATATCATATTTGGTCTTTCATTAAAAAAATCCAAACTTAGAAAGAAAAAAAGTTGAAGTACATAAATTTGGTCAAATATAAGACTTTTAAATTGTAAACTAATGTGTTTTGCCGACCACAAAAGAAAAGGAAAATAATTTTTGGGGACAAGACATACTATGCATGCATAAGAAAAGAACAAGCCATACTATTAAGAGTTAACAAGTGAATAGTTGGCAGAATGGAAAACTTGTCTCAGTGAGAAATAAAATTGCAACTTTGCTTTCTACACATTTAGTCAACAAACATATGATAAACAAGAAATATGTTTTACGGCTAGTAGTTCTTTTCATATTATAACAGGAGTTCAACATAGAGCCTATAAAGGCAATAGCAAAGTAATAGTGATTTACACCAGCTCCTACAAACAAAAATTAAGTATTTCGATTTTTTCAATAAAGAATTTTTTGAGTGCATTGTTCTTCAAATAACCAAGAGTTATTTAGTATTTTGTCGTAATAATTTTTTTGAGCAATATTTTTGTGAGAGAAACATCTCATATATCCAACATAAATTGGTATCAAATCTTGTTCGAATCCACTTGGGTTAAATGAGTTCTTATCATTTTTATAAAGGTGTCATGGCACGACGACAAGGTTTTGATTTAAGTCATGTTGTCATCCCAATTTTTGACGGTGAAAATTATGATTATTGGTGTGTCAAAATGGAGACATTATTTGATTCTTTAGATGTTGTGAAAACTGGCAATTTAGGGAGATATTTTAAAACCCGCATTACGTTAAAGTTTAATGATATAAAATGTTTGGAGTTTATTCTCAATGGATTTGTAAAATTTAAACGTATGGTTTGAAATTACGAATTATAAGTGGAGTTTTTAATTCGAATTATTGATTGGATATGGAATATATGTCGTGATTTATTGTTGTGACGTCTATTAGGCACTACGTTGACTCCGGCACTAGGAAAACCTAACAAATTGAAATTTTGAATAATGGTTACGTTTTATATTTTGTTGACATATTTATAATATAATTTAGTGGAAAGACGGTTTTGAAAATAATGGTGCGTGAAATAACGTGTGTTGAGGATTTTTGAATATGAGAATGAGCTCGGGATGAGGGTATCGAGATATTTTTGAAAAGTCGCGAGAATGATCCCTTGAGTTAAGAACCGGCGCCCTCCATTATTCCTATTGTTATTATTATTATTTTTTTTTATATAAAAAGAGTATAACTACAAATGGTTCCTTGTGATAAAACCTGGAAAACACAAACAAACTCACCCCATCTCCTACATCTCTCTCTCTCTCTCATCCATCACCAACCCTAGCCGCCGCCTAAGTTCCGGCCACCATAGCCGCATCACCGCCGCCCCACCATCATCACCACCACCACCAAATCACTACAAATCATCTCCTTATTCATCTAGTACCACTCACGCGCTCAAAAACGACCTCCATCATTTATTTTAAACATACCCCGCCACCTATATCTTCACCATCTTCATTTCTTTGTTTCTAGCGTATAGATCTAAAGTGGGAAGGTAAGAAAATGTGATTTTTCACAATATTTGACTCAAACACGAGTCAAATCTTGTTATATATTGGTTTTGGGTATAAAATATTTATGGGTTAATGATTTTTTTTAACATATTGGTCACGTTTGGTATCCAAGGTGTGTCGGGTTGGGCGTGTCGAAGGGAAACCGTGAGTCGTGGATCACGGCTCAGGTTGTGGTTTGACCTTTTATTTTCTTGATTTTTGCTTGTGGTTATGTTTAGCTTTGGATTCAGTTTATTTTGGTACCGAGTGGGTAGATGGTTTATGATGGGACTTGATATGTTGATGTTGTCGAGAAGGGTAAGACCCCTTTGAGGTCCTTGTGGTTCACGGTATGGAAAGGGGTAGCTGAGCCGAGACCCTTACGGTCTCGGCAGTGGGCTGCTACTCTTGTTGTTATTGTTGTGTTTCATTTTTTTAAAAGTTGATGTACATTGTTGATTATGGTTGTTGTTGTTTATAATTGTTGTTGTTGTTGTACCTTGGATCGAGAAGGAGTAGAAGAGCCGAGACCCTTGTGGTCTTGGCATGGGCTTGATGTATGGTATTTTGGAGTTGTTGTTGTCGAAGGAAATATGGGGACCGATTATGAGACGGTCAAACTAGAATGACGGATATAGGTTAGTCGGGTGCCGTAGCGGACCCTATTGTTGTAGCTTGTGAAATGGGATGATGGACGGAGTTGTTATACTTGACATTACACTGGGCTTTTGAGTTGAGCGAGTCAGGGTCACTTTGACTTTCTAGTCAACGGTTGACTTCGATAAACGCCTTAACATTTTGGATTTGGACAATGAGCCGAGAGTAATGACTCGGACATGTGACTCATCTTTTATAACTCGAAAAAATTAATAATTACACCACCAATAAAACTCGTAATAACTTATATATCGATATAAACATTTATATAAATATATAAATGTGAAAACATATATATACTTATATAAATGCGTATATAATACATAGGAGATCACGAGTAATAAAAATAATAACGTTAACGATATATATTGGACTATGAAAATAGTATAATATTGTCGGAAACTTTATTCTAACTAAATTATTATAAATGGGAATATAAATTTAACGCGAATTGTTTTACAAAATAAAGCGAGCTTTTGGGGAATAAAATGAGAACTTACGAGTTATAAAAGATTCGAGGGCACTTAAATCCAAGGTGGCTGTTTTATTAATTGTTGACTATACGTGCTAGTCACGGATATATGACGTTAATATACTCGTTTAATATAACTATTTAACTTATTTAATCGACGGATTAAATATGACCTATTTAGTTATATAAAAAGGGTTTATTATCGAATAATGTATCCTACGACACCTTTAGGTTGTGGTAGGAGTGCGGGATAATAAGTTATTTAATATTTTGTGAAGTTTATCGAATTGACGAATTCGATAAGTTTGACGATATATTTAGGAAACTTATTAGACTTTAAAACTTACCATATAGTAATCTACGTGGTATGTGATTTAGGACTTGGTATGGTTTTGGAATAATATATTAGGTAAATAGCTTGTGGAGGATTAGCGAGTTGACGAACTTGGTAAACTTCGACGACTTATTTAAAGAATATATTAGGCCAACACTAGAGATATAGATCGTTATCTTTTCTATTGATGTGTTTTATAGATTGTGTTGAGTCGACCTTCCACCCGCACGGATACCAAACGCCAAACTAAATACGAGAAATGAATTTTGGAAAGTAAAAAGGAATACGTTCGGGATTGCGAATATTTGATTTTTGAGAAAATGATTATGAGAAGTGTTTACATTGTTAGGAAGTGCCGAGTCCGTAGTTGCCATCATTTGAGTTGCGATACTTCTTGATTCTACCGGTTTTTGAGCTAATATCTGGACTTGAGGTGAGTCATAGCCCCACTTTTACTTTTGAATATTGTTTTCAATAGTTGGGGTGAGAAACGTGCAAATTATTTTACGTGGACTATTATTGCTGTTTATTTAAAACTTGCTATGCTTATAGAACTAGGTAGGTTGTAGCGCATGTCGTATTCTTACGAATGCAAAAACATGTCATATCCTTACGAATGTTGGGCATGTCGCATCCTTGCGAATGCATATTGATTTGATTTGATTGGTTTGGACTATAGTGTGCACCTATAGGTTTGGTTTAGTGGAACGAGGCCTAGTCTAGCTAGCAAGCGTTTTGCGTATATGTCCACTTGATTGAATTAAGAATTTAAACCTATGATCTCACCAGCGAAAGCTGACTTTTAGCGCGTTTTCTCAGGTAATTAAGTGATGGCTTGGGATGCTTGTGTTTGGAAGGCTTGGCATGGCAATCTGGTTAAAGGATTTATTTTTGAACTCTGATATCTTATTGTGGACCTATGTTTAATTTATTTTGGGCCTTACTTTGGATTATTTGGGATGAATGTAAACTTTAAAACCCTGGTTGGTTTTGTTTTTAATTATGTTTACTTTATCTCGTTTCTTTATGACTTGTGATGGATACCAATCCCCGTAGCACCCCGAAAGCTTGATTAGTCTTCCGTTGTACCAATTTTTGGGGGTGTTATAGATGTGTTTGACGATGTCAAAAACACATTTGAAGAACCCGTTGATACGGAAAAATTAACCGACGAGCAGATGAAAGATTTGAAGCAAAAGAGAAGCCGAAATGCAGCCATTCTAAGTATGATTCAGCGGGGAGTCACACCGTCAATCTTCCCAAAACTCAAGCATCTAAAAAAAGCAAAAGAAGCTTGGGAGGTGCTCAAGCAAGAATTTCAAGGAGACGTCAAATTGAGAGCTATAAAATTACAAACTCTCAAACGAAATTACGAGAACACGAAGATGAAGGAAAATGAGTCACTAAATGACTATTCATCTAGATTAACCGATTTGATTAATCAGATGAAAAGTTATGGTGATGAAATTGAAGACCAACGTATTGTTGAGAAAATTCTCATCAATATTCCCAAAAAATTTGATCCAATTATAGCAGTTATTGAAAACACCAAAGATCTCAAAATTTTGGGTATTCAAGAATTGCTAAGCTCTCTCAAGTCATATGAGCAACGTATGACTCGCCACTTCGGCAAGGCGATTGAAAGTGCTTTCCAATCTAGCTTTCAAGGAGACAAGAAACCACCACAAAATTTTGGAAGAGGGAGTTCATCCCGAGGTGGTCGAGGAGGCAGAAATTTTAGAGGTCGTAGACGCTGACAAAGCTACGGAAGTTTTAGAGGTCAAGGCAGCTTCGACAAAAGATCATTTGGCGATGGAAACTCTCACAAGTGTTCCATTTGCAAGAAAGACAATCACGAGGAAAAGGATTGTTGGTATAAAGAAAAGTACAAATGTACTCACTGTGATCAATTTTGTCGAAAGAAAAACCAACAACAAGCAAATTTTTTAGAAGAAAAACAAGAAGATGGAAATGTTTTCTTTTGTCACTCGGCTAACTTTGAAATAAGTGACACATGGTTTCTTGACAGCGGTTGTGGTAATCATATGACTGGTGATGAAAGTATTTTGGTCGATATTGACACTGCAGGAAATTCTCAAGTAAAAAAGGGAAATGGAGCAGTAGTACAAGTGAAGGGAAAAGGCAATATTCCGGTCAAGACAAAAACATGTATCAAGTATATTAATGATGTTTTACTTGTTCCCGACCTTAAGCAAAATTTGCTTAGTGTCGGACAACTTGTAGAGCACGGATACACTGTTATTTTTAAAGATAAAGGTTGTAGTATTTATAATAAAGAAAGAAACAGAGAGTTTATGCAGAGTATAACAATGGGGTGGAACATAAGTTTTCCAATCACATTTAGATACGAAGAACACTCTGCGTTGGAGGCCACAACAACATATGAAGCTTTGTTATGGCACCAGGAAGCTTGGACATCTAAATTTCCAAAGTCTAAATTTACTCCACCAGAAAAATATGGTTGGAGGTCTGCCACAAATTCACGACATTGAAGGAGTTTTTGAAGGGTGTGCACTTGGTAAGCATCATCGGAAACCATTTCCAAAAGGAGTCGCTTGGAGAGCCAAGGAAATTCTTGAGCTAGTACACGCCGATCTTTGTAGTCTGATGAGGAATCCATCTCATGGTAATAATCTCTATCTCATTCTATTTATTGATGATTTTAGTAGAATGACATTGTTTATTTCATGAAAGAAAAATCTCAAGTTTTTGGAATTTTCAAAAAGTTTAAACTTTTTGTTGAAAAACAAACAGGGAGTTTTATCAAAATTTTGAGAAGTGATCAAGGAAAAGAATACAACTAAAAAGAGTTTGACAAGTTTTGTGAGGATGAAGGCATGCACAGACAGCTCATAACTCGATACACACCCCAACAACAAAATGGTGCAGTTGAGAGAAAGAATCAGACCATTGTAAAGATGGCGAAATTAATTATGCACGAGAAAGCTTTACCAAAAAGTTTTTGGGCAGAAGCAGTTTACACGGCAATATATTTGTTGAATAGAAGTCCAACAAAAGCCCTAGATAACAAGACTCCACTTGAAGCATGGAATGGAAGAAAACATTCGGTAAAACATCTCAAAGTAACTGGGTATGTTTGTTATTCTCAAATACCAAAACAAAAAAGATATGTTAGATGAGACAAGTGAAAATTTTATTTTTGTAGGCTATAGTAGCAAGTCAAAAGCTTATAGATTGTATAGCCTAAAAACAAAAAAATGTAATAATTAGTCGAGATGTAATTTTTGATGAAAATTCTTCCTGGAATTAGGAAGAAGAAAAAAAGGAAGGACCAAGTTTTCCCACTAACAATATGCAGGATGAAGCACGTGTGGAAAGTGATGAAAATCAACCATCACATGACGAAGTACCCAACGAAGAACCTGATGAAGAATCTTAAAGTCCACCACCAAGAAAATTTCGTTCGTTGACAGAAATATACAATGCTAATTTTTGTGTAGAACCATAAACTTTTGAATAAGTGATTGGAGAAGAATCATGGAAGAAAGCGATGGAGTACGAAATTCAAGTTATTGAAAACTGAAAAGAACAACACATGGGAGCTTACAAACAGACCTTTAGACAAAGACATTATTGGTGTCGAATGGGTCTACAAAGTCAAGTACAATCCAAATGGTTCCATTCAAAGAAACAAGATGAGACTAGTCGCAAAAGGCTACTCACAACAACCCGGAATTAATTATGATGAAACAATTGCTCCAGTTGCTCGACTGGACACAGTCCGAGCAATCATCTCACTAGCAGGCTAGAAAGGTTGGTTACTATACCAACTCGATGTCAAGTAAACATTTCTCAGTGGAGAACTTAAAGAAAAAGTTTATGTGAATCAACCTCAAGGATTCGAGGTTGAAGGAAAAAAAGAAAAAGTTTACAAGTTGAAGATAGCGCTTTACGGACTCAAGCAAGCACCGCGAGCGTTGTATAGCCAGATCGATGGTTATTTTAAAGAAAAAGGTTTTGATCAAAGCAAGAGCGGGCCAACCTTATATGTTAAAAATCAAGGTACAAATGACATTTTAATTGTGGCGCTTTATGTCGATGATCTTGTGTTCACATGAAATAACAAGAAAATGATTGAAGATCTCAAGAATGAGATGATGCAAAAATATGAGATGAGTGATTTAGGTCTTCTAAATCATTTTCTCGGAATGAAAATTTACCAAGACAATGGCGGCATTTTTATTCGTCAAGAAAAGTGTGTTGAGAAGATTCTGAAGAATTTTGACATGTCGGAATGCAAAGCGAAGGACACTCCTTTATTTGTCAATGAAAAGCTCATGAAAGAAGACGGTTCAAGTAAAGTGGACGCTACACTTAATTGAAGTTTGGTGGGGAGTTGCTATACCTCACAGCAACAAGGCCCGACATCATGTTTGCCACAAGTTTACTCTCAAGGTTCATGCACAATCCTAGTCAGATTCACATGGGAGTTGGTAAAAGAATTTTAAGATATTTGTAGGGAACGAAAGATTTTGGAATCAAGTTCGAAAAAAATGCAGTAATAAATTTACATGGATTTTTTGACAGTGATTGGGGAGGATGCACAAATGACATGAAAAGTACATTTGGATATGTTTTTTCACTTGGTTCAGGTGTGTTTAGTTGGTGCTCAAAAAAGCAGCAAATAGTCGCACAATCATCAGCGGAGGTAGAGTACCGAGTACGTAGCAGCAGCTCTAGCCACATCACAAGCAATTTGGATACGAAGAATTTTTGAAGATATTGGGAAAAGCAGTTAAGGCCTACAACAATTTTCTACGATAGCATGTCAGCAATAGCAATCGCAAAGAACCCGGTTCATCATAGCCTCACAAAGCATATCGCTTTGAAACATCATTTTATCAGAGAAGCAATTGAAGACAGAGAGGTGCAACTCAAATTTTGTGGAACGAATGATCAACTAGCAGACATTTTCACAAAAGCACTTCCACGAGAAAAGTTTCAGGAGCTCAGACGAAAGTTGGGAGTTCAGCCAAAACACATTACGGGGAGAATGTAAACTAATGTGTTTTGCCGACCACAAAATAAAAGGAAAATAACTTTTAGGGACAAGCCATACTATGCATGCATGAGAAAAGAACAAGCCATACTATTAAGAGTTGACAAATGAATAGTTTGGCAGAGTGGAAAACTTGTCTCAGTGAAAAATAGAATTGCAACTTTGCTTTCTACACATTTAGTCAACATACATGTGATAAACAAGAAATATGTTTTCGACTAGTAGTTCTTTTCATATTGTAACAGGAGTTCAACATAGAGCTTATAAAAGCAATAGCGAAGTAGTAATGAATTGTACCAACTCCTACAAACAAAAATAAAGTATTTCAATTTTTTCAATAAAGATTTTTTTGAGTGCATTGTTCTTCAAGTAACCAAGAGTTATTTAGTATTTTGTCATAATAATTTTTTGAGCAATATTTTTGTGAGAGTAATATCTCATATATCCAACATAAACATTAAATAATGAAAATGTTCAAACTAATGTACATTAGTATTATAAAACCGACATAAGATGCAAAATGGGAAACATAGATTATTCTATTGATCTATGGTATGAGAGTGTTCAATTTTGAAATCAAGCTTTCTGATTGGCTATTAAACGCTAAAATGGATTTTAATTTGGTCAAACTCATTTGAATTCATCTAGCAATATTTAATCATCTAGCAAAATAAGTATGTAAAAAACACATGTTTATTTATAAATAAAAGAAAACTGAAATAAAGAGGGATTAATTAATAAACTCCAATTGTTAAATTCTAAATAAGTTATAAAGACTTAAGTAAACTTGTGAGTTTTCATATATTTTGATAATTTTAGGGCCCATTTGGTATGCGGGTTTTAGCGGGTATTGAATGAAAGAAACATCAAATAACTTGTTTGGTATCAATTTGATTCCCTGGCTCCACGTTTTTTAATCATAGATTGAATCCGAGCTCACTAGCCTCTTTTGATCGTATCATTCATTATCTTGAATTCTCCACCACACAATTTTTGCAATCCCATTATTATTTTTATTTATAGTATTATTTTATTATTACTGGTACATTCGATTACACTAATATATTATAAAATCTATTTTTTATTATATTATTATATATTTTTTCTCTCCTCCTTTTACACATTTTCCAAATTCAAATCCGATACCAATCCCATTTACAAACCAAACGGGCTCTTATAAACTTAATACATACCCTTTAGACATCATATTTATTATCAATATACATTAAATTAATGAATATGCACCGAATTGTAAATATCAAAATAAATGCATGAGTTACTCTGATATTTAAATGAACACACGATATTGTACATATACGAACGTCTCATGTTATTCTTCTTTATAACTTTAATTATGGAGATTCGTAAAAGTATTTTTTCTGATGGCACTCAATAACTCATGTTATTTTTCTTTATAAGTTTAATCCATGTGTGCATGTATTAAAAACCTAAATATAGCTGAAATTATTATTATTAGCAGGAATATAAATATTAAAATGAAGGCACGACACCACTGGTTATTGTGAGATGAAAATTAATACACCAGATTGTACATATAAAAATGACGCATGTAATTCCTTTTTGTAAGCAGAAAATCATTTTTTCCACTTAAACACTGCCTGTTTTTCAGATTTAGAAAAGTAGTTGTTTATAACCATGTTAAGAGCTGTTTATTTCATGTTAGTTATTTGATACTAAATTAATGTTAATGTACAAGAAATATATATATATATATATATATATATATATATATATATATATATATATATATATATATATATATATATATATATATATATTACCCCATCTTTTAATAATTAGGTTGGGAAAACTCGTTTTGCTAACTATTTAAGTATGCACTTATTTAATAGCACAAATGATAGTATCATATCACGAAAAATATAAGGTTTTGTTCAAGTTTTAGCATTACATGTGCTTGCACGAGTATTATAAATATATAAGTATACAAATTTTGCATAATTTTATGAAAGAATTTTATTTAACAGCCTCGTATATGCACGTATACGAGTTAAAAACTAGTATAATTATATCAAAAAAAATCTTCAAAAAATCTTGACATGGCCCTCAGGCCCATTTCTCTTGTACAAAGCGTTGTCGAGAAGAGCACACTTGCATGAACGGGGGCTCACAAATTAGCTTCTAGTCTTTTATATTAACCGGCTTATTTATGCCATCTGCAAAATCGGGCAGTATTCTCGAAAATCCTTTGAAAGCATCATTAACATCGATCAATAAGTAAAAAACTAAGGGGGTGCTTGGTTGGGGGTATTGGGAGGTAGGGAATGGGAAAGGCAATGAATAAACATGCATGGTTAGGAGTGGGGAATGCAATCATTGCTTAATAGTGGGTAATGTGACATTACTCAATAAATTAGGAGGAATGGTAATGATTACCCACCACCACCATCACCAGCCAACACCACCACCAGCCACCACTACCACCACCACTAGCAGCCACCACCACCACTACCACCACCAGCCACCACCAACAGCAGCCACAACTACCACCACCACTAGTAGCCACCACCACCAGCAGCCACCACCATAGCAGCCACAACCACCACCACCAGCCACCACCACTGCCGCCACCACCACCTACTACAACCACCACTTTGGTGGTTAATGTGTTTTTCTTAAACCAAGCTCTATCAAAGATAATGATAATTTCCATTCTATTCTTTTATATTCTATTATATTCCTTTTACCTTTGCTATTCTCATTCTCCTATTTGAACCAAACACACCCTAACACTAGTTCTCTTATTGGCATCAACACCATACCAAAAAATCATTTTATAACTATATTTTATATTCTATCCATTATAGAAGAGTATGTTCAAAACTAACGCTATGTTCTCGAGTTATTATTGGGATGAAAAGAGAAGAAGTAAAAAGAAAAGAAGAAAATAAGAGAATGTTAAAAACAAAAATAATTTTTAATTTATTTTCAGTCCTTTCTTTTCTCACCTAAATAAATCTTGAAAACATGACATAAGGGATCCTGAGAATTGAGATCAATATAGATTTAATATTCTCTATAGATCTAAGATTTAATGAACCAATCATGATCATCTATTTTTTAATCAAAATTAATAAAAGTTATTTTCCACCTTTTTTGAAAATAAAATATCTTGCAAACGGTCAATCATTAAGCAACGAAAAATACACCACAACAAGAATTTTTTTATCTTTCAGTAGAGAGGTACTTTGATATACTTTTGACAATTTTTTTTTTCGAGTTTTGTTTTGGTGTTAAAATTTGCGTATGAAAAAATCACATGTGATCTAAAATAGTAAATCACATGTGATTTCTCCAGATTTAAATTTCAACGCTAAAAAAAAAGTCGAAAAATAAAAGTGCTGCTCTATAGATAAATGATTTAATTCTCGTCGTGATGGTATAATTATTTTCGCGTAATGATTAACAGTTTGCGAAATATTTAATTTTTTAAAAAAGATAAAAGTTTTTTTTTCTTTTTTTATTTGATTAAAAAATGAATGATTATGATTAGTTTATTATATCTTTAAAGGATATCGGATTTACATTGAATTTTTCTCCGTTAAATAACAAAGAATTGATACCACACTATAAAAATTGATGCACAAACATTATAATATCACATTATTAATAAATATGTTACATATATGCATAATTGTGGTGTCATTTATATGGTTCAGCTAAAAATCTTGTAAAAATTCAAATTTTTTCAGAGAATTGACAGATATTTGTAACAGATTTTTTGAATAGAAATGCGATGGTTTTGCTACCTAAGAATATAAAATAAAATAAAAATATTAAACCACACCATATAAATTGTCAGGAGATAGTCTGTAGCGCCACTCTTGTTCCCCCCTTTATCTTCTTTGTCTTAACCATATTCATCACCGACGAAATCACCACCGTTGCTAGCAACACCCACAGTTCATCACTCTCATGTGGTTATTCCACCACTATCCTCAACCCATCAGACAACACTCACACACGCGCCGCCACCCATCTCCACCCCACTCCCACACGCGCCACCCCACCTCCCTCACACTCCCACCTTCCACCACCACCACCCACAACACTAACCACCTAATCCAAACACTCTGCAAAAAAGGCCACCTTAAACAAGCTATACAAAAATTAACCCAAGAACCCAACCCAACTCAAAGAACCTATGAGCTACTAATCCACACTTGCGCCCTTGCGAATTCGTTATCCGATGGCGTAACGGTTAATAAACGCCTTATGGATGACGGGTTCGATACGGATTCCTTTCTCGCCACGAAGCTTATTGATATGTATTCTGCATTGGGGTTTATTGAATATGCGCGGAAAGTGTTTGATGGATTGTCGGATAGGACTATTTATGTTTGGAATGCGTTTTTTCAGGCGTTGACGCTTGCGGGTTATGGTTTAGATGTGTTTGGGTTGTTTTGTGAGATGAATGCAAATGGGGTTAAGCCGGATAGGTTTACGTATACTTATGTGCTTAAGGCGTGTGTGGCATCGGATAGTGAGGTTTCGTTGTTGGCGAAAGGGAAGGAGATTCATGCTCATATATTGAGACATGGGTTTGAGGTTAATGTTCATGTTATGACTACTTTGGTTGATATGTATGCGAGATTTGGGTGTGTGTTTGAAGCTGGTTATGTTTTTAGTGAAATGCCGGCTAAGAATGTGGTTTCTTGGAGTGCTATGATTGCGTGTTATGCTAAGAATGGGAGAGCGTATGAGGCGTTGCAATTGTTTGGTGAAATGATGGTTGAGGTGGATGATTTGACGCCGAATTCAGTGACCATGGTTAGTGTTCTGCAAGCGTGTGGTGCACTTGCGGCTTTAGAGCAGGGGAAGTTATTACATGCGTATATACTAAGAAGAGGTCTTGATTCAGTTCTGCCAGTTATTGCATCCCTCATTACTATGTATGCAAGATGTGGTAATCTTGAAGTGGGAAAACGTGTTTTTGACCAAATGAAAAAACGAGATGTTGTTTCATGGAATGCTTTAATCTCGAGTTATGGAATGCATGGATTTGGTGAACAAGCGATTGAAATTTACAACGAGATGTTGCGTAACAGGATTAAACCAAGTCCTATAACGTTTGTGAGCATTTTAGGAGCATGTAGCCATGCAGGTCTCGTGGACGAGGGCAAGAGGTTGTTTGAATCTATAACAAAAGAACATAGCATGCGTCCTACTGTGGAGCATTATGCTTGTATGGTGGATCTTCTTGGTCGAGCCAATAGATTAGATGAAGCAGCCAAGATTGTACAAGATATGAGGATGGAACCCGGGCCTAAAGTGTGGGGTTCTCTTCTCGGATCATGCAGGATTCATTGTAATGTCGAGCTTGCCGAAAGGGCAAGTAAGAGGCTTTTTAAGCTTGAACCTACAAATGCGGGTAACTATGTACTTTTAGCTGAAGTTTACGCATCAGCTCACTTGTGGGATGAAGTGTCAAGAGTAAAGAAGCTTTTGCAAAATCAAGGACTTGAAAAGAAATCAGGATGTAGTTGGATCGAAGTGAAAAGGAAAATATACTCATTTGCATCGGTTGATGAGTTTAATCCGCACATTGAACAACTTCATGCTTTTTTACTCCAATTATCTATGGAGATGAAGGAGCAAGGGTACAGGCCTGAGACTAAAGTTGTTTTGTATGATGTTGAGGAGGAGGAAAAAGAAAGGATTCTATTAGGTCATAGCGAGAAATTGGCAGTCGCGTTTGGACTCATTAATAGTTCTAGGGGAGAAACTATTAGGATCACTAAGAACTTGCGGTTATGTGAAGACTGTCATTCCGTAACAAAGTTTGTGTCTAAGTTCGCGAATAGAGAGATTCTGGTCCGTGATGTGAATCGCATACACCATTTCAAGGATGGGGTGTGTTCATGTGGGGATTATTGGTAACGTTTGTAAACATACTTAACTCCTGATCTATATAACCAACATGGGTTTCTTGTTCTATTTTATAATGGAGCCTAAAGAATTATACATGTACAGATTTCCGGTTGATAAATCAAAGAATTTATAAACAGATATTTCAAATATTTTTAACAATGATTGTTAAGTAGAGCAAATTAGTTCAGATTGTAACTATGGTTTAACCGGTATAAACAAATACATGCTATTATATTAGTCATATATTTTCACTGCAAGATTATCAAGTGTGTTCAACGTACAAAATGCTCCTCCAGTTTACTGCACAGTCAAAGAGCTCTCTTGCTTCATTTTGAGTAGATTACTCTCAATGTTCCGTAACACAGGTTTGTAGCTGCAAATATAGACCAACATACGAACATAAAGTTAATTCGCAAAATAAAAGTTACAAAAGCTTTGAACTGAATAAGGGAAATAACAAGAATGACGAGAAACCATACAGGCGAGCAAGACCGTTATAGGCTTGAGTGGCCTGTTGGAGCTGAGCTGAGAGCTGCAAAACCTCTGCGGACAGTGTCTCAGCCCTACTCTGTTCTTTAGCAAGTTGACCCTGCATCCAAAATTACGATGCTTATAAAAAATCACTCAGACCCATTTCCTATACGGATCGATTCAAGTTATATTTTATCCAAAAACGAATTGAATAGAAAAAGCATAGTTAAAAAGTACACAAGTCAAGCGGGTCAGTCGCTTGAAGGTGTGTTTCTAATGCTAAATTGCTAAACAACCTATTAGATGGCTTTATCCAAGACATCGATTTATTATTATTATTTTTTTTTGGTATACCTGGGTTCCGACTCGACATTGCGAGCCGACTAATCCCAGGGCGACTACCCTTTTGGATAGCCCAGAGTCGTCGAGGGGGAACCTCCGTGGCCAATGGGGGATTAATTTTCTCCCCTGGGTTCGAACCCAAGGCCTCTTGGCACTTTCGTCCTAAGATGCTAAGCCCTTACCAGTGGGTCATTGTGATATTATATTATCGGTTTATCACAATTAACACACAAATTATTTAATAGTTTTTGTTGAAAAACAACTCAGCTGACCCATACCAAAAATTACTTGTTTTGACCTATTGCCCAATCCGCCCAAGTTGTCACTTTAACAAATTACAAAACAAACTGACATAGGGAAAGATGCACAATTACACAGCTGACATCCCATTAGTGAATGTGGAAAATATATACGTGCACAGGTGCATTTGCATAGACAGAAATAAGACATCTTGAGAAAATCATATGACTAACCTTTAGGGATACAACAGCTTGAGAAATCTCGCTCGTCCCTTCTTTGTTGTGTTCCAAACTGTGACCGTCCTGATTCACGATTGATATACTAGCTTGTTCTGTTCTTAGTTTATCTAACATGGCACGAAGCTCCTCATTTTGTTTTAGACAATCTTTTACCTGCATTGATCACATGTAGGTTGCATATCAAAGTTCAAACAAGTACATGACTCATATCCATTGGAAGTACAGATAGGGTTGAAACAAGTATTAGGCAACTAGACAACTTCTGTTTGAGCTTCTTATTATGCCCACGGTGAGTAATGCATCCAATTATTAGTAAATTAGCGTTTCCTCAAATAAAAATGAAGAAATAAGTCATCCTCCAATTTTTATGTTTGGTAGAGGTGGAGGAATATTAGTGGGTTGGGTATGGGTCAAAAAGGATGAGCGTCAAAAGATGTTGGCATGACCCAAGTTGGCATGACCCAATACAATCCATCATAACAACTTTTCTTGTACATAATTAGTGTGTCCACTACTCCACTCTGATCACAGAATCATAAATTGCTATTCTAGTATAACTTTTAGGATAAAAATAAAATAAAAGGTTCTATGCATAAAAATACCCTTAGGCAACTTTTAACCCATTTGCTCCATTTAACCCTTCTCATTTTAAGCTCATATATTTATTATTACTTTTTAGAAATTAAACTAAGTTGATGAACCCATTGATAAGTAACTGAACTGCAACTGCTACCTTTAATGTTTGGTTAAGAATTAGCAACTTGAGCGTTTTACCTGATTTTCCCAGTGTGACACCATGCCTGTTGCCTCTTGATAAGCTGACGATAAGTTAGAATTCTCCTCAAAGAGCCTCTCTATCTCGGTAGATTGAGAATCAATCTGTATACAAATAAGAACATGAAGCTCATATATTTCATGCAAGCATGTTGCAATAGCAAATAAAGTCAAAATGTGAACCTCCAGCAGTAGCTTTTGTCTGCTGTTTTCCAGTCTCTCAACAGCTACTGCCATATCATGCAACTGCTTCTCAAGTCTATCTTTGTCTTCCTACAATCAGCAGAAAAAGTCCATAGCAGATTAAAAATAGTGCAACTGGTCATCGGAAGGATACAATTGCACAATAGACAAGCACTCTGATATTTTAAATTTAGTGTCCAACAAAATCTGGACCCTTCAAGATTGCATTTCATGGCTAGGATGAAACTCGAACCTCCCCCACTCACAATCTGAATTTCATAAGCCCTATGCTTTTCCTTACCATTGTGAATTGGGCTCCTCTTTCAGTACTCCCTGCATTGCATAGGAAACAATAAAAACTTGAGTATAATATTTATATAAAAAAAATAATAATAAATAAATAAAATAAAAAAATAAAAAAAATCAAATTAATAAAGATAACTGTGTGACTGTGTTCTACAACTAACTTCCAACAAAGACATCAGCCATAATACTTTTAGAATCGAATCATCAACAAGGAGCAATTCCGTGTATAGGATAATTTATCAGTGATAAACAAATAGAAGTATAGAACAAGCTAATATCTCAACCATATAGTTGGAAATTGTATCAATTACATCTTATGAAATTCCTTCATTAGAGTACTTCATAAGTTATTTCATTTTCAACCAACTCTACGTGTAAGAGAACTATTTTTCTGCTCTTATGCCCTCAATCTTTGATGGATGCCATTTTTAACAACTCTTTACTTGTAAGAGATTACGACTCTTGAACTTTTAAAGCGTTCTTAAAATACTAATCGGTAAACATACCAAATTTAATATTTATCTAAACTATAAAATGAAATAAAGAAATCTAAGTAAATGGATTTAGTGAAACTATCTTTTACAATCAAATTTTATTTCTATCAACAAGGACTCCTAGTCATACCTAAAGTTTACTTAGCTTACCTATAAATTCATGAGACATAATAAATAGAGGATTGAGAGGCAAATGAAGATATCTAAATAATCTAGCTAATTTCATTCTTTTTTTTGTTTCTAATGATTGTACTTTACTATACAATTCACAATACTCTATTTGATTATCATAACTTTGGATGGTCTACAAAGGCTGCATAAGCAAGTGAAGGCATTGCTATAGCTTTCTAAATCCTTGATATCCTATATATTACAACATATTGTATAAGATCCAGCTTTTCTTGGTCAGACATCATCTCTTTCAACTGTTTCATTTTTACGCGCGAACCAAAATCTGACTTATGTAACTTGGATTAAGTTGGATTAATCATACAGTTCACAATATTCTGATAATCAGAACTTTGGTTGCTATAGCTCTAAATCCTTGATATCCTATATATTTCAACATAAGATTATTGTATGCAAAATCAAGCTTTTCTTGGTCAGATATCATCTCCTTGAACTGTTTCATATTTATGCACGATACCAAAACCTGACTTACGCAAATGTATACAAAATCTATTTCCAAATTGGTTAAGTTGGATTATACGCACATTGAACTATGTAAGTGTTTTTTTCGGACTTCTCTTATATAAGGTTTTGCCCTTAAATCAGAAAAGTAACTCGAAGTAGAAATATCTAAAGGTCTGCACTGCTAAAACAGTGTATTAACTAAGAATTCAATTCATTTTTTCATTATTATTGTAAAACATGCGCACTCTTTTCTGTTACTGACATATGATTTGAATGTCTTTTGTATCCTTATATTATATTATTGTTTTTGGCAATCGTAATCCAATTTCTAGATGAACTGAGGTCTAGAAGAAGACAATAAAGCAAATAGATTTTTTTTGGAAGCAAACTTATAGGATTCTCCAATGTTTTGCTTCAATTCATCAATATCACCATAGTACCGGCAGCTTGTCTAAGGTTGATCTAGTAGTTATATGGTATGTAAGTGATATTTGGATAAAATGTTTGACCCCAAAGCATATTGGTAGATTTTCTAATAAAGTAAGGATTTGTTTTCAAAAATCTTTTATTTCACGGACATATTTGAGCTTGTTGCTGGCAAATGTCAATACGTGTTGGCGCCAGTTATTGGGTATCTACTACAATTTAGTCGGTTCACTAGTGCTTGAAGATCCGTTGAAGCGAAGTAAACTACTCACAAATTCATACAAATCTTTTGTATGCATTGTATACATTTTTATTTGTATGTAACGGTTACCTGACGCCTCTCTTGACATGACCGCTAGCTTTTCTTCCAATTCTTTCTTCTCAGAAATGATGGCAGATATCCGCATTTGCTCCTCCACTAGTTGTTGTTGCTCTTGGCGTCTCAACATTCCCTCTTGACGCCTTAGCATTGACTC
>JARVZY010003071.1:0-28204 GCA_030686995.1 Artemisia argyi | reverse complement strand
GGATGATTATTCCAGATGGACTTGGGTTTATTTTCTACGAAGTAAAGATCAGGCTCCTTCGATGATCATCACCTTTCTCACTAAAATTCAAGTTCAACTACGCAACACGGTACGAATCGTCAGAACTGACAACGGAACTGAATTTAAGAATCAGACACTTCGGTCATACTTTGAGAAAGTGGGAATTGAACATCAGACATCTATTCCTAGAAGCCCAGAACAGAATGGAGTTGTTGAAAGACGCAACAGGACGTTAGTGGAAGATGCAAGGACTATGTTGATTAATGCTCAATTAACAGATTACTTGTGGGCGGAAGCTGTTTCAACTGCATGTTATACACAAAACCGTTGCATGATCACTAAACGTCATCGCAAAACACCTTATCAAATTGTTCACAAAAGGAAACCAAACATCGATTACTTTCATGTATTTGGAGCACTTTGTTATCCGAAAAATGATCGTGATGATTTAGGTAAACTTAAAGCAAAGGCTGACATTGGCGTGTTCGTTGGATACTGTGAAAATTCCAAAGGTTTTCGGATATGGAATCGTCGTACAAGAGAAATTCAAGAAACCATTCACGCTAATTTTGATGAACTCACACAAATGGCTTCTGAGCAACACAGCTTAGGACCCGAATTTAACCGTCTTAACACTCCGGCATCTTCAGCTGAACCATTGCCACTTAACCGCAAAGAATTAGAAACCTTGTTTGCTCCACTATTTGATGACACAATTGAATACCGTCCTACTGAGGTCTCACCTAATTCTGCTGCTCAACCTGATAACATTCAAGTACCAGACTCACCTCAACAAACTACTACAAGTGTTGAGAGAGACGGTCCTCCAATTGTATCACCATCTACAGCAGAACAAACTGGTTCTAACTCCCGCCATCCAGCTGAAGATCCAACACCACTATCAGTTCCACAACCCGCAGAGCATGATCCTGATGCGTTCTTTAATCCGTTTGTACCAGCTACTACAGTTCCTGATATAGCTGAGTCGTCAACACGCAATTTGGATCCTGCTAACATGAGAGATACTTATCAACTACACCCTTCAACACACAAATGGACTCGAGACCATCCACTAGTTCATATTATTGGCCATCCAGATGCACCTGTTATGACAAGACAACGACTTCACACAGATGGAGAAACTTGTATCTATGCACTTACAGTTTGTCATGAAGAACCAAAGAACATTAAAGATGCAATGACTTATGACAACTGGATTGAATCTATGCAAGAGGAATTTCAGCAATTCATAAGATTAGAAGTCTGGGAATTAGTTGAAAGACCTGACGGAGTCTTTGTCATTGGGTTAAAATGGATCTGGAAGAATAAGCTTGATGCTGAAGGAACTGTGATACGCAACAAATCACGTCTGGTAGCGAAAGGATACTCTCAACTGGAAGGACTTGATTTTGCTGAATCCTTTGCTCCAGTGGCTAGACATGAAGCTGTTCGAATCTTTTTGGCCTATGCTGCACACAGGAACATGGTGGTTTACCAAATGGATGTCAAAACAGCATTTCTTAATGGAGAACTCCGTGAAGAAGTTTATGTTAGTCAACCTGAAGGCTTCGTTGATCCTGAGCGTCCTAATCACGTTTACCGACTCAAAAAGGCACTCTACAGACTCAAGCAAGCCCCACGGGCGTGGTATGACAAACTGTCTACTTTCTTATTGGCCAATAAATTTTCTAAAGGATCGGTGGATCCCACACTATTTACAAAAACCTACGGGGAGGACTTACTTGTTGTTCAAATATATGTCGATGACATCATTTTTGCCTCAACAAAAAGAAGTTACTCTAATGATTTTGCAAAATTAATGAAAGATAATTTTGAAATGTCCATGATGGGTGAACTTTCATTCTTTCTAGGACTACAAGTTCATCAATCACCCCGTGGAATTTTTATAAATCAGTCCAAATATGCTCTTGAAATTTTAAAGAAACATGGAATGATGACTTGTGATACTTATAATACACCAATGGGCTATACCACAAAACTAGATGCTGATTTACATGGGACTCCTGTTGACCCTACCAAATACCGAAGTATGATTGGGTCCTTCATGTATCTCACAGCTAGTAGACCTGATATAGTATTTGCTGTCTACATGTGCTCTCGCTATCAGTCCAAACCAACTGAAAAACACCTCAGTGAGGTTAAAAGAATCCTTCGATACATAAAGGGAACCATTAACTTGGGAATCTGGTATCCGAAGGATTCTGGTTTTGAACTAATTGCTTTTTCAGATGCTGACCATGCAGGATGTTTAGACACACGCAAAAGTACATCTGGTGGATTACAATTTCTCGGAGACAAACTTGTGTCATGGCAATCAAAGAAGCAGGACTGCACATCACTTTCGTCTACAGAATCTGAATACGTAGCCATGTCTGCTTGTTGTGCTCAAGTCATTTGGATGAGATCACAACTTAAGGATTATGGCTACCTATTCAACAGGATTCCTATCTACTGTGATTCAAAGAGTGCAATTGCTATTTCCTGCAATACAGTACATCATTGCAAATCCAAACATATCGATCTCCGATATCACTTCATCAAAGAGCATGTGGAAAAGGGTACCGTTGAACTTTATTTTGTTGGGACTGAGTACCAATTGGCGGACTTACTTACCAAATCCTTAGCACCATCAAGGTTTGCTAGTCTAGTTCACCAAATTGGTATGCGATGTTTGACTCCAGAAGATCTGGAAAAGTTTTTAAAACACAATTGATCGTCAAACATCCAAACTATCTTTGTAAATATTTTTTCAAAAACAAAATACAAAAAATATAAAACCAATCAAAAACACAAAAAGATTTTTGGTCTTTTATCAAAAAAAAAAAAAAAAAAAAAAAAAAAAAAATGCACGTATAAACCACCTCTTTCAACACTATTTTATTAAATGTCTTCTAATATTTAAAACAAGTGTTGAGGGGGAGGAAAAGTAATGTTTTTCTAGTTTCTCAAAAATATTTTACCTTTTATACTTGCATTTTACCAAAAATAATTACATCTTTTATCATAAGTGTTGATTCAAAAAATGTTTCGGGTTACTCTCCTTGACCAATATAATTAATTTTTCAGTCTTGACTACGGTCTAAGGTCGAGGGGGAGTAGCACAAGTTGTTCTTATCATGTCTTGGTGTAAATAACAAAAGTTAAATAAGACAATGTGTTTAGGCATTAGATGTGTAAGTAACTTGAGGTTAAGGGACCATTTGTGTCAAGTTTTCAATCTTGTTTTAACCACAGTCAAAACACCTTTGACCTAACATTTACTACACTTACTTACACACATTTATTATTTCAACTACCATCATCAACGACCCACAATCATCTGACTAATCTGTGTACCAATCTTCAAATCTGTAAGTGTGATTGTGTTTTGATCATTATAACAAACAAAGGTTTTTAATTTCATAACGATCCAACGGTTAAATCTTTCTAATCGATTAAATTTCTCTTAGGATTGTGCATAGATTTTAAACCCAGAAATTTGTTATGTTATGATTGATTTGATTGTTGGGATATGGTCTATGGTTGATTATTAACATGTTTTCACACTCTAATTGCACCCAGAAACACTTAATCGATTGATTGGCACTTAGGGTTCATACGTATAAATTAGGGACTCTTGTGTTTGTGTGTTGTGATGTTAATTAATGATGGGGATTATGTTGTTATATGTCTTAGATTATGTTGTTATGGTTCTATTGCATCTTAATCGTGTAAAGATCATGAATCAAAGGTTTAGGGTTCGAATGACACTAACAGTTATGATCATCCGATTGTGTGGTCAAAACTTGTTATAACTTGGACCAAATGATCCTTAGGATGTAAGTAACATTTGCCCCATGCTAATACCTACCCAGATTCATGTGTGATTGTGTTTGTGATTTGATGTTCATACGTGTTTACGCGTAACTCAGCATTAGACATGATTACGCATAAAATGGATATTAAGTGTGTTAATATGGATATTGATCAGTGGTATTGTGTGTTTTACCCTTTCAGGAATCAAACAACTCTTAGTTCGAAAGGTGATTTTTTCTGGAAAATGGCGTCTTTACGCGTTAATTGTTCATCCTACGCGTAAGATTGAATCTTACGCATAAGATTCGACACGTGGACAAACTCTGTCTTGGATAAGACATAGTTTACGCATAAAACGCATTTCTTACGCATAAGTTTGACCTTACGCGCAAGTCTTGAACTTACGCATAAGTCATAACCTACGCATAAGATTATACCTTACGCTTAAAGTTAATCCTTTGCGCAAGTTCAATTCTTACGCCTAAGATTTATCTTACGCGTAAGATTGTCCCTACACTTATGATTCACCTTACACGTAACTTATAATTTTACGCGTAGACTTTGCACTTACGCCTAAATTCAGTTCTTACGCTTATGTCAAGTTACGCGTAGATTCTTCATTTTACGCGTAAACTTGTCAAAATCCAAATTTTTTCTAAGTGTTGGGAAATTTTCCAAAGTGTAACTTCTTGTAATGATAAACTTATGTTGTAACTGATTTGTTGTAAGTTTCTACCAAGTAATATAACTAAAGTTTGTCATATATCAAAAGTTTTCACACACACAAACCCCCACTGATCAATGTATAACATGCAATTCTTGATATGTACTTCATAATTGAATGTATTTGCTAACCTAGTCAACAATTGCCATGTTTGTGTTTGTTTATGATCTATTCAGATGGCAGAACACAACGACATTCCATACGGACCAGAGCCCGAACCTAAGCTTTCTTGGGAAGAGACATTCCCAGATGACTACAACAGGAAGATTGGAAAGAACAACCTCCGTATCAACTTCAACAAGATGACTTGCAACGAGTCCTCTTGTATTGTGGCTATAGATGCTCTTCTTTATCACCCGAATAAGCTGTTGTTCACCAAGTCTGCCTCGGTTTCCTGCTTCTACATCCACCAGTTTTGGCATACCCTACAACTAGATCTTGGGGAGGCTTCTTTCACCTGTACACTTCATAACCGTCAGGTCTCTGTGGACATCGATATGCTCAGAAATGTACTTGGGTTACCAGAACTCGGCCCAAATGAAGAGTATGATCCAGTCCCCACTGAAGAAGAGTTGATAATGTGGCTAAGGGATATTGGGTATGACGAATCAGAAGAGGTTATCACCAGACATTCTAGGGTCAACATTAGATATCTTACTCAACCATGGAGAACCCTATACATTCTGATTGCCAAGTCCTTATCTGGCAGAGATACAGGCCATGAACACCCAAAGCTCCAACACCTCAAGCTCTTCTGGGGTGTGGCTAATGTGAAGAAAGTTGATTATGCCAGCATCATTTGGGAAGACCTGGTATGGCACATTCAACACAAGACAACCAACATTCCGTTTGTCCGATTCACAAAACTACTCATCGAAAGCTTCCTTCGTGAGTACGATGATATCCCACAGAGACTCGATGACCAAGAAAAGAACATGTTCAGAAATGAACATACTCTCAGAGTCATCAAGAGAATGGACACCAGCACTCGCAAGCAGGGAAAGAAACTTCCCGATTGTCTCCTGAATGCCAAAGTCAAGGCTTGCAAGAACTACAAGTATTATGAGCAAGCTCTTGAAGCTGAAAAAGTTGGATTCTTTGACGAAGTTGTTCTACCCTCCTTCATGCAAAAGAAGGGTAAGAAAGGCACTAAGACTGGAAGCTCCGGCAGTTCAACTCAGTCTAAGAAGAAAAAGGGTACTCTTAAGAGAAGGATTCCTACCGAGAAGCCTGCATCTGTTCCAGAACCTGGGTGGTTTCCCTCACCTCAATCCTCTCCAAAACCATCTGACTCTGAACAAACCGAATCCGACGAAGGTCCAGTATATAGACAAGCTTATGCAAACATTGATAAGGATGTGAATATTGATGACATTGACGACAAGGATTTGACGTTCGAAGATTGGGATAAGAATATTGACGAATTTGCTGATCATGCTGAATACCCCGCACATCTCAATCAACGACCACTCACCAAAGCTCAGACGATTTTGGAAGAAGAAAGGATTAGAAGAGAAAAGATGAAGCAACCAGTAACTGCTGAACAAGAGACTGAAGGCCTTTCAGTCGAAGAAGAAAATGAAAGGGCTCTCAACCTAGGTCTCCTCCACTTCCGAATTGATGCATTCAATGCTGATTTGCCTCCACCTCCAGTGTTCTCCCAGACCACCGAAGCTGGCGGATCAAGCAGCATTCCTGAGCCTACCACAGGGATCACCACAGACTTAGTTGCATATGACAATCCCTCAGTATCTCCCACCGACATTGAAATGACTATGGGAGAGGAAGAAGAGGAAGATCCCATGGATACTGATGCTCCAAGGTTAATGACTGTAGAAGAAATGGAGCTCAGAGAAAGAGCTCAGGAAGAGGAATTGAAGAAGAAACAAGAAGCTGAAGAGGCCAGGTTTGAAGAGATTGCTCAAGCTAAACTGGAAGAAACGATCAGAATGGAAGAGAGCAGGAAAGCTGAAGAGGCAGCCAAGCTGGCCAAAGAGAAGTTAAAGAAGGAAGAAGAAGCCAGGGTTGCTGAAGAGCTAAGGCTGAAAGCCGAAGCCGATAAACTGGCAGAAGAATAAAGGATGAAAGAAGATGCAGCCAAAGAAAAGAAAGCTGAACAACCCGAACCAAAGAAAGGAGATGACAAAGACTCTACCACCATCATTGAATCCACACAGTCATCACCTCCTGCATCTGAATCAACACATGACAAATCTATCAAGAAACCAAGCTCCAAAGCCTCTGCTGCATCAAAGTTACTCAAGTCAGCTTTCAAGAGGGTACATGAGAAGAAGAGAAGCAAACTAGAAGATCAGGTTGCAACACTTGTAACCCAAGTTGCTGAACTGACGAAGCTGAACTCGAACGTCCAAGAGCTACAAGACAAAGTTGATACTTTCTTAGCTAAAGACGTTCAAGAGAACTTGGAAGCCACTCTAGCAGCTCAAGCACAAGAATACATGGCACAACACTTAGTTGCTGAGTTGAAAGACCTGCTGGCACCCATGAGAGATGAACTCACCAAGTTCGCAGAGCAAGCAGTCAAGAAAGTAATCCGATCAACAACCTTTACTCTTCGTGCCGACAAGTCTACTGCTCCTCTACCAGGACTATCTCTGGATGATTTGGAAGCTCAACTCTTAGAAAAGCTGGCAAACAAGTTCACCTTGACTCCTGAAGAAGCAAAAGTCCTAGAAGCACTGAAAGACAAGATGAACAAAGAGACTTGCAGCACAGAGGCCGATAAGCTGAAACGTCAAAGAGATGATGAAGACAGGGATCCGAATTCTCAGGCAAAGAAACAAAAACAAGCCGAAGGACCCTCATCTCATACACCGGTCATCCCCCCAACCACAACAACTTCCTCACAACAACCGAAGGCATCAGGTTCTGCTCCCAAGGCACACGACCACTTCGAATACACTGGTGGTGACGACATACCTCAACCCGATGAAGTTCTAGAACCGTCATCCAAGAAGAAGAAGAAAGATAGGAAAGGAAAGCACCACCAATCCAAACCGGACACCTCACCAAAAGGCACCGAACCAAATAAACCAAAAACCGTCCTTAAATGGCTAGATCACGACGATAGTGCCGAATACTCCTGGTTTGAGAAGATGATCAATTCGCAACCACCTCTTGAAGACAATCATGAACCTCAAGATGGTCGAACGGTGGAATACGCTCAACTGATTCAGCAAAAGTTTAAAATGAAAAAGATGAATAAGAAAAAGCTGCGAAGAATCAAGAATGATGCTTTCAATCTTCTGAAAGATCGGTCTGCTAACTCAATCGAGCTTGAGTATCATCTGGAAAATATTGCTCGAGCTATGTCAAGAAATATTGACTAGATCAATCCTGAATCTTATGTCGATCCAGTCACAAGGAAAACCGCACCCTACATTACTGACTGGTCCAAACCACTACCGATGATTGGGAAGCCTAAGGAACCAAAGATCCCGTACAATTTCTTCTACAACACAGACTTGGAATTTCTGAAACTTGGCAGTAAGAATGTGAAGAAGTACGTTACATCACTCGCCTTTCTCCCTGCAGCTCGATATCTCAACAATGCCATCGAAGAAGAAGCTTCAGCATTATTCGTTGACAAAGTTGTTGAATATGACCGAAATGCTCTTTACGGTATACATCATTGGCCAAGCAACCAGGCACAATACTATCGAAGCAGCAGACTCAATCAGACAATGGGCGATGTGACAAGTGATTTGAAGATAGTCTCGATTCAGTTCATCTCGACTGTCACTCACTTCGGGTACCCCTTCCTCAGCAAAATCACACTGAAAAGACTGGATGAAAAGGAGTACGATATTTTCGAGTCAGACTTTCCAAGACTACTTCTCAATGACATTGAAGACATGTACCTGCTCAAAGTTCAAGGAAAACTCTGTGGCTTACCTAAAGAGATGCAGCTGGCCTTTATCCAAGCTCTCCTCATCTTCATCAGGCAGATAGTCATCAGAGAAAGAGTAGAAGATCTTCAATTGGGAGTGGAAAGCTATCAGAAGAAGCTCAATCTCACCAAACCCAACATGTTCGACATCCCCGACCTTCCACATCTATCTCAATACACCTTGATCAGACAACCATTTGGGTTCACCTACCGCAGCATTAACGGTCGCAACTGCTTCATGGCTTACGACGAAATACATAAGTTCTGTGATGAAACCTTGAAGTTCGTAAGAGATGGAATCAAAAGCAGATTGGATGACATTGCTCTAGGAAAGTCTAAAAGGTGGAAAACCAATGAGGCCCGGGATGCTCGCAGATTCATCTTAAGGATCGAGAACAGATTGAAGCGCAGGGATCAGTTTCGAAGGTTGGAAAGTTATGTGGGAGGCAGACAGAAGTTTTCGGTGTTGACATTTCAGAGACCTGATTGGTAGATCATTGTAAGAGTTTGATTTGATTTGTCAATTATATACTTCATTATGGCTTGTGCACGCATTACATTGCACAACCCGAACTTGTAAAGAAAGGACCCTGAGGTACGCATCAGTGCCTCAATCCTAAATATAAGGAGCGAAGGCTTCTTACTTTTGAGTAGAATTAATCAAACATTTATGATTTTTCATAATTCTGCTCAAAAGGACAAGTATTTCACCTCAATAAGACTTAATCACTTGTTGAGGGGGAGCACTTGTCAAAACAAAATACTTTGCTCTAAATCAAAAAGTTCTTGGTGAATCTCCCCGTAAGACTCAAAAGGCATATTTTAATATAAAAGTTTGTCAAAAACATCATTTTATATGCTATTTTTGAGGGGGAGAAAATGTAAAGGTGATTAAAATATACGAAGTCAAAGCTTTATAGTTGTATCATGTGCGAGCTAGACTCAGTATTGACCCAGGAATTGACGAGACAACCAAAAGTTAGTAATATCGAAAGGACTTATCCTCGACGGGTAATAGCATCAAGTTAGTTACTAGAGCTAGTTGTCACCTAAAAGCTGACAATGTATCTCTTTATCTAACCACGTAAGCGTGTCTCGAAAAGGATATGTCTTAGTAGAACTGTACCATCTCGAGAAACTTTCTGTGGACTTGACCAGGCCGGGTAATAACTTCAAGCTAGTTTAACTAGTGATGTAAGCGTGTCTCGAATCGGTCTTGTTCACGGAAAGTGGATCAATTCAAAAGTGTCTGCTCCTCCCGCATGTGCAAATTTATCAAATACTTATGAGCACATGTGCAGGGGGAGCCCTTCAAAAGTGTACTCAAAACTCTCAAAGTGTTAACCAAAATATTTGATTATCACAAACACTTTGAGAGATTTTCAATCAAAGGTTTCTTGGCTACTGTCGGAGTTATAAGGTGATTAAGATAGGAATATCCATCCTATGATCCGCCAGAGCCGGAGGGATCTACCCAAGGACATCTCCCATAGTTAGAATTAGAAGTCCTTATGTATGATACGAAAAAAGGAGAAATGAATGAAAGGGAAAGAAGGAGTTGAAGAATTAAAAGGAAAAGCAAAGAAAAGGGTGAAAAGAAATAGCCCTCCATATGTTCAACCTTAGGGCAGACACCGGGTTCAATACATATGCTACTGGCTGTTGCTAAAGACAACACCGGTATTGAAGATTAAGTCGTCATGGACCCAGTGACGCGATGCACTAAACCTTCTTAACCACTCAAGTTCTCTTAAAAGGACTTGTTTCATTCTCACGGGGAACCCGCGCAACCTATCGACCTATCTCTTAGAGACGGTCGATATTGAAGCAGGAGACCCCTCCCCAGTCTCCGCATAGGAAACCTAGGAGTGCACTTATAGAGTCTAGAGCCTTGAGATACATCAAAGATCTCTTAGGAACACTTAGTATTTCTACAACTGGTGTTCTACATCAATGGGCATCAGTTGTAAACTATCGAGTCCTTCGCAGATCTTAGCAATCTGCCGAGAACGTTTATGAGAGGATTACTTAAGTATTTCTCAATGATTGAACGGAAATCCTGCCAGGGTCAACATCAAACAGCCCTGACAGCAGGTCACTTCGGTAACCCCACAAGGGTTACGCTTAGTGTTTGCGGTGGTTCCATTACGGTCTACAGTCGTGGAGTGATCCCCAGCGACTCACCCAGTCATTAAGCTACCTAGTAGGTCTAGTAAGCTCCTTCGGGAGTATCTGATATGGGAACGGCCTGGATAAGGATTAGAAGGAGTCTTCACAATATGCTGTTGATGAGCTCTAATTCCTTATCCGTAAGTACCGGTTGTTTTATTGCTAACTGTTTACTCGCAGGTACCTCACCTCCATGATAGTAGATTCCAACATGCTCATACATACATCTTGAAGTCAAAGAAAGCTCCCACAAAGATCTTAGCAACACAAAGCTTAAAGAAAGATTCTACGCCAATAAGAAGAATCTTCAAAGTATATAAAGACAAAGATCTCAATGTATGAAAAGGAACTTATTGTACCTGAATGTCTAAGTCTAAAGATGTATGAGTATGTTGGAATGGCGGACAACCACCACAGACGCAGGAGTGACGAACGACAGACAACTTCATAACTTAATCACTACATCATCACCAAAGAACAAAGACAAAGGGCAAAGTACTTTCATTATCATTCACTCATTTTGAAGACGTCTAGAGTTTTACATGTCACAAGTCAACAACAAAGATGAAGACGTCAAGCAACCGTGATGACCGACCCTTAGGGGGAGATTGTTGGGATCATACTTTTGTATTTAGTCAAGTCTCGGTCATTGCCTTTTGTAATAGGTTGCTTTAGTATTTATTTCATTAAGTTTCATGTTACAAGGCTTATGTGTAAAAGCCCTATGGGCTTGAAAGCCCACGAATTAAGAGATAAGGAAGGAAGGGAGTGTTGCCCTAACTCCTTCCTTATAAATAGTAAGCTTATGTAAACATTTAGTTTGTTGGTTATTTGATTATCTTAAGGAAACTCTTGCACTTTCATTTTTCATATTGTCTCATAATCAACCAATCTCATTTCTCATCTTATTTCTTTCTAAATCATACTTGTGTTTACAAAATGGTGACCTAACAAGATGTGTGGGGACCTTATAAGGTGGTTAGCAGGGAAGGTTTCAGATACTTCTTGACTATTGTTGATGACTTTAGCAGATCTATTTGGGTGTATATGCTAAAAGGAAAACATGAAGTTTTTGAGATGTTTCAAAGTTTTTTTAAAATGGTTTTGACTCAGTTCAATAATAAAATTAAGATTGTTAGTTCTGATAATGGTACTGAGTTTGTTAATAATAAAATGGGTGAATTTTTTGATACTATGGGTATTATTCATCAAACTAGTGTAGCATATACTCCTCAATAGAATGGGATTGCTGAGAGGAAATATAGGCATCTACTTAATGTAGCTAGAAGCCTTATGTTTCACGGGGAATTCCTCTTGTTTTTTGGCCTGACTGTGTTTTAACTGCTACTTATTTGCTTAACAGGTTGCCTTCCTTTGTTTTAAATGGTAAATCTCCTTTTTCTTTGGTTTATGGTAGAGAACCTAGTCTGGCACATCTTAAGAGTTTTGGGTGTCTTTGTTATGCTACTATTTTAAAAGAGTCTGATAAGTTTTCTGAGAAGTCTGAAAAATGTGTTTTGCTTGGATATGCAAGCGGAAAGAAAGCTTATAAGTTATTAAGTCTGTAAAATAGGTCTATATTATACTCCAGAGATGTCAAATATTATGAGACTATTTTTCCTTATAAAATGAAACAAACTGATTTGTCAGATTCTCATCTTGAAGTCAACACTTTAAATTTCTTTGATAGTTTTGAGTCAAAAACCAGAACTCCTAGTCCCTCTCCCAATGATGAAACAGATGATGTAGCATCTGTTGGTAGAGAAGGTAATCTAGATCAATCTGGTAGCGTTGTGGATGATGTTCAGGATGATACTTTAGAACAGATACTTTACCCTGGTGCTCCACAGCAACCAGTTGATTCTAGTTCTGCAACTCCTTTAGATGAGAATATTAATTCTGAGGGAAATGCAATATCTGAAATAGATGTGCCTAGTTTTCAAAATGTTTTCAAAATCAAACTGAGGAAGGAACTACTAGTTGTAGAAGATCTAGTAGATCTTCTAAGTTGCATGCTAAATTGAATGACTATGTGCTTGATTCTAAACTTAAGTATAGTTTAGATAAATATGCTAATCATGAGTTTTGATAATTGTTGTTTTGTTGCTAATTTGAATAAGTTTTGTGAATCTTCCTCTTATGAGGAAGCTTCAAAGAATGTTAACTGGAAAAGTGCTATGAATGATGAGATAGTTGCTTTATATGAGAATGGTACTTGGGAAGAAGTTGATCTTCCTGAGGGAAGAATTCCTATAGGATCTAAATGGGTTTGGAAACTTAAGTTTAAATCTAATGGTCAAATTGAGAGGTATAAAGCTAGAGTTCCCGCAGTCCGAGCGGCGAAATCTCGGACTGGAGTAGTAAACTGGAAAAGAAATAGAAAAACAAAACATTACCGTAGTAAAAGCACAATTTTAGCCGACTCGTACAAAACCTACCACCGGTCGACTTTAGTCGACTGGTACCAACGGTCGTCTAAGTCAACTGGTAACAACACCGTACCAACGGTCGAATTTAGGGACTGGTACCAACGATCAACTTTAGTCGACTAGTAACAAATCCGTACGAACAATCGACTAACAAACAAATAATAAAACAACTATAATTTTTTTTCAACAATAAAACAAATCTTCTTGTAGCAAGCAAAAGCACGGGCAAATCTTCAAAGTCTTCATCACGTAACTTGAAAACATTCGTAACCATATCACGTTCACCACAAATAAGTTACCCAACTCATAATAAATTATAAGTCATTATATATGTTTGGGAATTAATTAGTGGAGATGGGAAAGAGAATTTCTTTGTTGATGGCAACACGTGATGCAAGGTGATGTTTTTATTGGTTAAGATTTGTAATAGGTGAAGTAACCGAAAAAGAAAAAAGATTGCCGTCGAATACAATATGCTACGGAAGGAAGAGAAAAATATGTAGGTGTGACGGGGTGGCGGCTTGATAACCTAGTAGGTCTCAAGATCATACCTGCTCATGATACCATGTTAGGCTACATAATTCCCCGTAGGTATTACTTTATTATTGACCATTATTTATAATGATAAAACCCTAGATACCCTAAACCCACAGACCGGGCTTGGGCCTAATCCTCTAATAACTTTTAGTCCTGTGGTTAAAATGGGCACTGTCAGGTGCTTATTGAGTATTGCTGTTCAAAATAATTGGAAAATCTTTCAAATGGATGTTAACAATGCTTTTTTATATGGTGATTTAAATGAGGAGGTTTATATGTTACCTCCACCTGGTCTTTTTCCAGAAGATAGTAAAAAAGTTTGCAGGCTTAAAAAATCTCTTTATGGCCTAAAACAGGCTCCAAGACAATGGAATCTTAAATTGTCTGAGGCCTTGTTTGAGGCTGGGTTTGTACAGTCTAAAAATGATCACTCTTTGTTTGTTAAAACTAAAGGAAGTTCAGTGTTGTATTTACTTGTGTATGTTGATGATCTGGTGATAACTGGTAATAGTGAAAGTGAAATTGAGAATTTTAAAACTTTTCTAAGGAATAAGTTTAAAATTAAAGACTTAGGAGGGTTGAAATATTTCTTAGAGTTGAAGTGCTAAAAACTGGTAAAGGTTTATGTTTAAACCAGAGAAAATATTGTCTTGAGCTGTTGAATGATTATGGTTTGCTTGGTTGCAAGCTTGTTTTAACTCCCTTACTTGAGAATATTGTGCTAAATCATAATGAGTCTAATGATGATAAGTATTTGAAAAATATTACTAGTTATCAGCAACTTGTTGGGAAGTTAATATATCTTACTATGACTAGGCCTGATATTTCTTATGTTGTGCACTGCTTGAGTCAGTATATGCATTCTCCTTTGAAATCTCATTTTGATATTGGCTTAAGAGTGTTAAAGTATCTTAAACTTGCACCTGGTAATGGGCTACATTTTAGTAAGAATAATCAAGGGTTTAAAGTTTCTGCCTATTCTGATTCAGATTGGGCTAAGTGCCCAATTATCAGAACGTCTGTTTCTGGATATTATGTTTTTGTGAATGGTAATTTGGTTTCTTGGAAGAGTAAAAAACAAGCTACTCTGTCTAAGTCTTCAGCTGAGGCTGAGTATAGGTGTATGGCCTCTACTACATGTGAAGTTATGTGGATTCTTAAAGTGTTAAATGATTTTGGTATTACAGAAAATTTGTTGCCAGTTGAGTTGTTTTGTGATAACAAAGCTGCTATTCAAATTGTTGCTAATCCAGTGATGCATGAGAAAACTAAACACTTTGATATTGATGTGCATTTGATTAGAGTGTTAAATGATTTTGGTATTACAGAAAATGTGAGGTTATGTGGATTCTTAAAGTGTTAAATGATTTTGGTATTACAGAAAATTTGTTGCTAGTTGAGTTGTTTTGTGATAACAAAGCTGCTATTCAAATTGCTGCTAATCCAGTGATGCATGAGAAAACTAAACACTTTGATATTGATGTGCATTTGATTAGAGAAAAGGTTGCTTCTGGGTTGATTAAAACTGTTAAGGTTGACTCAAAAAGTCAAACTGTTGATGTTTTGACTAAAGCCCTTGGGTCTGTGCAACATGGTGTTATGGATAGAAATCTTGGCATGATTAATCTGTTTGCAGGTTCATCAGTTTTAGAGGGGGTGTTGAAAGTATTACTTCCTTGTGGCAAACAGCTGAACCTTCAGGGGGTTATTATGTAACTATTTTATAACATTTTTTTCTAACTTTGTAACTTTGGGTGTTGTTTGTAAGTTCTGTTTGTGCAGGGTTTAGAGTGAAAGATCCTGAGCTATATAATCTCTATCCAGCTAGGGTTTCATATCTTACGCTCTCATACTTCTCTCAGTTTCACACACAAACGTTCTCTCATCATCATCTGGGTTTAAGTGGGTTTCTGAGTAGTTTACTATTGTAAACAAGTGTAGTAGATCTTCTTGATCTCTGGTTTGGTTTTGTTTGTAGATCTGGTAGAGTGTGAGTTGTTGTATTCTATTGTTGCACCTATTAGAGGGACAACAATCTTTTCTTTGTATTTGTTTGGTTAGCACTCGTGTTGGGGACTAATCTGATGTGTATATTGTTATAATAAAAGATTATCACCAAGGGGTGGTTGGTTGGGTGATTATTGCCATTGTTCTGTACCATTTTAACACAGACACTCACGAACTAAATAACAAATAACAAAACATTGGGTGCCCACATTTGTATTTTTTCATAAGCGGTGAGTACCTCACTTTTTGTTGGTGTCTCCCTAAGGCTATGCACAATGGTTGAGGTCAAGGTCGATCAACCGATCGGTCATCTGAGGTCGTCCCGTTGCAAGCCCAAGGTCGCCGTCGGTCGCCGAGCAAAAATTCTCAAAACTCGGTCAAAAATTCGACCGAATAAATGCACACACGAAAAGCCACAAAATTGTACCGCTGCATTATTATGTAAATGTTTGTGTTTTGGGGTCTTGTGTTTATGAATAGATGAGGATTTTTTTTTTTTTTTTTTTGAATGTGGCTGGTAAAATATTACATGAAGGTGTAATGAGCAAAATAGTAAATAGTTAAAAAGAAAACCTTAAATAATAATGTAGCTCATTTTCTGCCCAATTAAGAAATAACTCAATGACTTGTATAGAGTATACGAAATTTCACCTGCATATGCCTTTCCGTTGCTTACTATAAAAGATTTGTAACATAATTATTAATGAATTTTATGTAATTTTTTTTTCTTTTTTTTTTTAGTGAATTTTAGTTTTAAAAGAAAATAAGAAAGTCGTTGTTGTGGATACTAGATTGTCTGAAGGTCGTCGGAGAGAGAAAGCTAATATGGCAAGCAAAATGAATGTCAGAATTAACGTTGTGCACGGTACTAGCCTAAAAGAAAAACACCTAAAAACAATAAACAAAGACCGTAGTCCCGTACTACATGGTACAAGATGTACCAAATCTTTTAAAATAGAAAAATGATTGTTGTGCCTACTAATCAAGCCTACAAATGTACCTAATGATTTGATTGGTTGATTTCAAAAAAATGATTGGTGGAAATTTAAAGAGAGAAAATACATAATAAAATTGTACAAGTGATTTATGCATTAAAAATGTTTTTAGGCTTGTGTTGCAGCTCTAAATAACACTCTTTCAAATAAATGCAAAAAAGACCGTTGGATAATAAGAACCTCAATCTGAAGAAAACAAAACACAAAATGAATGTTTTGGACTCAGTCAAAAGATTGTTTCACCCTTCAATGGAGGAGTCTAATGACATAACTACTTCTTCTTCTTACTTCCCTCCAAATGTAACTTTTACTTTTCTTAAATATAAGTTTGTTACACTTTATAAATTGTTGACACTTTTTTTTTTTTTTTTGAAAAACAACAGGTAACTTTGCAAGATTGGTGGCTCACTAGTCTCAAGACTGATGATGGCAGAGATGCCATTGGTGTTCAAGGCATCACTGCCCCTATTTATCAGTACTTTCTTTCTTCACCTTTTTTTTTTTTTTTTTTTTTTTTTTTTTTTTTTTAAATTAAGTCCTAAAAAGATGTTTATGGGGGTTTCTGAATAAGAATTAGCTTATTTTTTGGGCTTAATTTGGAAAATCTAGTGGTGATCTAATATCTAAGGGGTGTTTGTTTAAGCTTATTTATGGGCTTATGAGCTAGTCTTTTTTCGGCTTGTGTTTCATGAACCCAATTTTTACGGCTTATTTTGAAACTTATGGGCTTATATAAGTTTATTATGACATAATAAACTTATGCATGTTTCAAAATAAGCCGAAAAAATTGGGCTCATGAAACATAAGCTCAAAAATATGCATAAACAAACACCCCCTAAATAATCCCATAAACTCGGAAAATAAAATAAAGAGTGATTGGCACATTCTTACTTTTGATCCGCACACTGTACAATCTTAAAAAGCAGCCTATGATAAATGTACAACTGCCTAAAGCACATTTTGGAGTGTGCAAATCATTAGCCTAAAATAAAGGGTTGTAGCGTAGCGGTACCTCATGCGGTGCGAGAATGCTCCCCAACCATGTGGTTGTGGGTTCAAGTCTCGTCTCGGACATGTGTGATAGATCTATGGTGTATGTAATGTGAGATACTGGTAGTAAGTTTGCCTAACAAAAACCAAAAAACATAATCCACACACACACCCCCTTTTTGAAAGTTAAGTAGAAAATATAAAGGAACCCTACACGACTTAGTAAAAAGTAGAAACTTGGATGCATTTCTAGATGAATAACCCTTTCTTTTAATGACTGAGATATACAAAATGACTAGAACAAAACAAATGATAAAGTGCGTGGTAAGGGTGGTGGCAATCATACCTCCCAAAAAAACCCATACCTCCCAATCCACCAATAATATCATTCCACCTCATCCATACTTTTTTCATACCTCCCAACCCTTTTTTAGTGGCAACCATAGATTTTTCATACCTCCCAACCCATACCTCCCCAACGTTCATATTTTTCCAAAGGATAACTTCAAACCGCGGGGGTGAAAGATGCCGCTGGACCAAACCGCCGGGGCTAACCGCTGGGGTGGCGGCGGTGTTCACCGGCGGTTATGGCCAAACCGCTATGGTTGCCACTACCCTAATTTATGTAGATAACCAGTATCATTAATAAGATATTGAGGTTATGGGTGCGGTTATGGCTGAAAAAGTGATGATATATTTGAATACTACAACGGTTTTAGTAGTGCTTGGTGGGTTTTCGGTTTTCTTTTATGGCATTGGTACCTTGGGGCTTTACGTATTTAAAGGGATTGGTATGGCCGGGGGCGGAGCCAGAAAATTTTGCTAGAGGCGGCACACTTTAATTATTTTTAGAAACTGCACTATAAATTGGTTCTTAAGGGGGGGGGGAAGTTACAAAAAAAGCCAAATATTTTAGAAAATTTACACTACAATTTTTTCGCTAGGGGGCACGTGCCCCCTCCTTGTCTCCGCCCCTGGGTAGTGGGTATGGCGTTCCATTGGAGTCTGAGATGGAAAAGAAGGATAAGTTTGGGAATGTGTTGTGGATTACAGTTGGTTTAGTTGCTTTGATGTTTGCATCCTTTTGTATCTTTGGTTATTTTGTTTTGGTGATAAGACAAAAGATATTACTTTAATCAGACTATCTCATTGAAACAAGACATCCAAATACCGCCTTATGTAAATTCCATCATAGCGCCTTCCCCATAAAACAGATCCCAAATATATCAGAACATAACACCATATCTATAACAAATAAGTTAGTTATATTTGGAAGCTTAGTTATTGGTATTTTTCGATAACTCTATTCTTTTGGACTGAAGGTTTACGTTTCCTAACTGATAGAACCATAGGATGATGATTTGAACGTAAATTTTTTATATTCTTTGCTGTCTGTTTTGTTATTGAGTCAACTGTTTTCTACACATACTTGTTTCCGTATTTATTGAACCATAGGATGATTAATCCATCCATTTGGTTGTGGATGAATTATAGAAATCAGGCTGATCAGTGCTTCACTTCTGCACCGATACTTAAGAGGTTTGAGTACAATGGGTTAGAGACTGTTGACGGAATACATATCATTTTGGATGGCGACATTAACAAGAATCAAACGCTTGAAAATGGATTCCCAGATAAGGTATTCAGACGAATCTTGAATATCTGATATAATTTGTTGTGTTTTATTTGCACTTAAATTGTTAGCAGTGTTGGTAGCTGTATTACCTTTTTAACCATCTCTTTTGTCTCTTGAATAGCATCGTTTATTTTTGGTTCATAATTATGCCTAGTCATAGACCTTTTTTTTTTTTTTTTTTTTTTTTTTTTTTTTTTTTTTTACATGTTCTAATTCAAGAAGAATGAAACTTTTTAACTGGTATTCAACTGAGACTTACGAGGTTCTTTTTAACTGTTCTGATTCAACATTTTTTCCTTGTTCCGTTATCCTTAATGAGGTTCTTTTTAAGGCGATTCTGTTCACAAAGAAGTGAAAGAACCACAAGTGTTTGCTAGCTTTCACCGTTTTGAGAAGTAGGTTTAGTTGCCTTGATCAGCGAAATATATGTATGAGTACTTATTAGTTATTACGCAACTGTTGGATACATATCAAGAAAGACATGCTGTTAGCTGCATTCTAGACTTTTAATTGTACTAGAGGTTTAACATGCAGAGTGACTGGTTGAATACCGAGTAAAGCATATATGTTTAGTACTTGAGAAAACTAAGGAAAGATTCATAGCCTTCACAATTCGAATTTGGCGAGGAAAAAAGCCATTTATATTAGAAACATACAGAAAAAGACTTGTGGTTTATTCATGTGAGCACTAGGTATCTGAAATCTGAATTAGTATCTGTAGCCATCTGTTGACTGTTGCTAATACATTTTGTTAAATCATATTTCATATATCACCTTGTAAGTTCAACAGATAGTTGATCTCCAAGACGAGGATAGCAAGATAGCTGTGCAATTGGGAATAAGTGCAGCTCATATCCATCGTTAAGAATTATGATTTTGATTATTTTAGCCAAAAAGACTTGGAATTTTTTGCTCATTTTAGTTTAACATTCCATAATAATGTAATATTTCTTTACCTTTACAGGTGTTTGATCATTTTAAAATTGGTTTTCCCCGTCATTGGGAGGAATTTGTTGTGGATACAGGAGTTCAAGGTGTTTCTTTACCCTTGCAAGATTGTGATATCTTCAATGAGGATATAGGAGTTCAAGGGCGTGAGCCTGACCACACAGTTTTTAGCAATGAAACTATTACTGCTCCTGATGCATCCTCACTTGAAGTTCCACATGTAGGTTTTTCTTGTTATGCATCTCCATTTGTCAAATATCTTCTGTTCTTGTTTCTAACATTCATCGCAGTGTCTAGTTCAACAACCCAAAATTCAGTTTTTATGTTTAGTAATATTTGTCTTAAAGCGTAAATTGTGTTTCTATTATTTTCGGTATTACTTGGGTGATTCTCTTGTGGGTTTAAAGTTGAAGAACATACCTAAGCATGACTCTTCAGTGCAGTACCTTTTTTTCACTCTGCTCGAGTATATTCCATAAAACAAACAGAGCATTAATATTTATCGAAACTCTTTCTTGATCTTGGAATTTGACAAAATATCTATCACTTATTCTTCTTTATAATATCTGATCTCAAAAAGTTGTAGGCAAAGTCAGCTCTGAATCTTGTTTGTTCTTATCAAGATCACTCGTTATGGCTTTTGAACAGGAGGATATAACTGAAGCCGGACATGGACTTTTATGTGAACGATATCCCCTTACGTCAGAAATGGAGTTTTATGTGAAGATTGCCAATTTGGACAAATTAACTCCGATTGACCCTGAGAAGTTAGAAAATACTGACATATTTCCAAAGGATAAGAATGATGTCTTATCAAATACAAAGGCTGGAAATCGTGATGAGCGGAATATAGAGAACGTTTCCTTAAATCTTTCTGTTGCATGTGAACAAGATTCAAATGAAGCTGCAAATTGCTCTCAGGATATGGATAATAGGTTCACTACAAAAGGAAAACAGAATGACAAAGATCTTGAGGTTCGAAGAAAAGAGTTAACTTTGGAAGTTGGTATTTCAAACAAGGGAAAAAATGAGGATACTGATGTACACGGCGAATCGCAGGTTGCCACAAGAAAAGGTGATAGAGAGGCAAAATTTTCTAAAGCTCAGTTTTCGGATCCATCGAGTTGCGCGAGTGTGGGTAATGGATTTGTAGTAAATGCCTCCTCTGATACAGCTGCAAGGCGCAGAGTTGATTATCAAGAAACAATTATGACTCGGACCAAGTCTAAAAGAAATTTGACATCTGGAAGCTCGGCTAGAAGGCAACTCATAGCAAAAAGTCCTAAATCAGCTAGAACTATCTCAAAGGCCGAGAAGGTATATTTATCTCTTTAGATGCAAAAAAATCTACCAACAACTATATTGGATGGTTGTTAATTTAATCCATATATCCATATAGAAGAAAAGCAGGAAAGGTAGATCTAGCAGTCCGTACAGAGAAGGTACCTGTAATGCTGCTGCAGCTGTAAGGCAGGGAATGGATTCTCAAGAAGCAATTATGACTCGGAGAAAGTCCAAGAGAAAATTGACATCTGAAAGCTTGGCTGAAAGGCAACTTAGAGCAATAAGTCCTGAATCAGCAGATTCTCAAGAAACAATTATGACTCGGAGAAAGTCCAAGAGAAATTTGACATCTGAAAGCTTGGCTGAAAGGAAACTTATAGCAATAAGTCCTGAATCAGCTAAAACTATCTCAAAGGCCAAGAAGGTATATTTATCTCTATTACTAGAACATTTACGAGCAACAAAATTGGATTGTATCTTGTTTATTTAGTATCCATATTTTTGTTGTAGGTATGGTATCGTACATTCATACATCATACATTATTTTGTCAATAAAATGTTTTGCGACTACATATTATGCAATTGTGATGAAAGATTATACTTGTTTGTGTGGTAAGAGAGTTTTTAAGATTAAGTAAATGATCTTATGTGTGAATTTGGATTATATTCCTGAGCTAGCGTCCTTGGTATTATATTCTTAGCAGCAGTTTTAGAATTGAAGTTCTGATATTTGAATTATATTAGAATGTTCTTCTGAAGCTTGCTTGATAGTGCAAGCTCATGGTTAGTATCCATTAAATAAAAATATATTTGTATTGCAAAAGGTGATGTTAAGCTTCGAGGCATAGCTTCTAGTATGTCACTGTAAATGCTATTTAATTATATTTGAAAGTATTTTATAGTGTATGATGATATTTTGTATGCCTATAGTACTGCTTATAACTATGATTGCTTTGTATTGTAGGGCTCCAAGGTAATCATTTTGTCGCCTGAGTCTTTTGGTGGAAAAAAATCTAGATCCGGTAAGAGCTAGTCTACAAAGCACCGTATAATAAGTTTTGATGCCTACAATCTTAGTTTTTTGTCCGAATTAAACGCTTTGCTTGAATCCACCTCACTGCCTGCTTTTATTTTTTACAGGAAGAGTGCTCCTGCCCCCATTGGAATTCTGGCGCAACCAAATAGTGTTTTATGATCCGGTTTGTAACAAGTTTCTAAGTTTACTCCCCCTTTCAGACACTCTCATATTGTTAAATATGTATATATTGTTTAGTAATTCGTGAAACTACTACAATTTTGATTTCAACACCTGATGCTTAATACATCCAGTTACTTGGGCTCATTTTTTCCTTTTTTACTTTCAGGATCGAAAAGTTTGTGGAATCGAGGAACACATGTGACACAATCATTTAGAGGTATGTGACTTTAGGTACCATCATCAACATGTATTGTGGTTAAAGAACTGTGATGTAGCTCTATGGTAGTACTTTAATCTGCACAATACTCATAGGCTTACAGTTGCTATAGTAGTCCTTAAGAATTGTTGATGGCGATAAATGTTCTTGATTTTGGTACTCCTAATTTTCGCCTACCATGGTAATGCCACAACAAATGGAATTATGTAAGTGACACAATCATTTAGAGGTATGTGACTTTAGTTGCCATCATCAACATGTATTGTGGTTAAGGAACTCTGATGTAGCTCTATGGTAGTACTTTAATCTGCACAATGCTCATGGGCTTACAGTTGCTATAGTAGTCCTTAAGAATTGTTGATGGCGATAAATGTTCTTGATTTTAGTACTCCTAATTTTCGCCTTCCGGTAATGCCACAACAAATGGAATTATGCAGAAAGTTTGGTAAAGTGTATTGCCATTAATGTCTACTTTAACACGATCCTTATTATGCATAATATTGGTCTAGATATAATGTTATTGTCTTTTGTGATGTAGATATTTCTGGGGTTAGCAAAGCATTTGGCAAAAGATGTAGTGAAGAGCGTAAACGCCGCTACAGTAGCTAGTTGCACCTTTTCGTAGCTGGATATGCTAGGTGTGATTATGTGTTGAAATAGTATGTGTAGTCTTTATCATGATATTATGGGATCAATGTAGTGAAAATGAGGTATTGATTAATCGTGTAGATCGGTTGGGCACTATGTTCTTAAGTAATTTAGAATATCAAATCACGTTTGGATACAGCCTAGTCCAGCTATTTTGTGACAAAGAACTTGTGCAGTTGAAACGTGACGTTTATCTTGATCTTTATTTGGTTTGGTTTGGTGTTTTTTTTTTTTTTTTTTTTTTTTTTTTTTTTTTTTTTTAAGTGAAGAGTTTATGTCCTGTTGGTGAAAGTTAACCACAAAGTTACCAAAACGTATTTAGTTACTTACATCTACAAAACATATCCAAACTTGAAGCGTTACAAACTAGTAGTAACTTGTACAAATTACTGGTCATACCATTTTAACTTTGGCATTTTATTCCGCATACTTGGAAAATTGAGATTACTCCCTTTTTGGGTTTTCCGATGACAATATCTTTGTTTGTTCAGTGCTCGCTTTGATGTACTGAAAAATCTGCTAAGATTGTGACCTGACTTGTTAATATATGGTGAATGACATGGTTGTGGAGTAATTGCAAGTAATGTGAGAACATTCTTTTCATATTTGATTTTTGTCCTGACGCGTCCAGATAAAAATATGAAGCGTAGGTGAAATCGTAAACTTGACTATGATATGAATCGATCTGGTCAAAGGTGGGGGATGATAATGTATAAGTGATGCGAAATTAAGATATTGGCCGTTTTAAGGTTCATTGCAGATGTTTGGAAAATGTTGACATTGTGTGACAAGTTGTGCTAAATTAAGTGGTTACATATAAAAGTAATTAGCCACTTATTGAGGAGAGTATATTAATAGATTGTAAAAGTTTGAGCCCACAATTTTCTCATTAAGAGAGAATAAGAGAAAAAGTAAACACCTCTAAATTTCCATACTCACAGCAAAGAAACTATATATCATGAATGTAGCAAACTCCAAACCTCACATTCAAGACATATGTTCTTTTACATTGTCAGGCCTCATCACTCAGTGCATGAGTGCATCTCCACTCTTTTCATTCAACACTTCTAGTTCCAACCTTTATGGCCATTTTATAATCAAATGTTTCCATGGCTAACTTATATGAATCACTCTCTCAAGGAATGTGACCACCCAAACTTGCTTCTCACCCACTTTTGTAAAGATTTTTTTTCTCTATGTCCACCGCCACATGAAGTTGCCATTATTTAGTTCTTTTATCTACAAAGTGTCACGTTGCTTACACCATTAGCTAATTGAAGTAGGGGTGAGCATCGGGTCAAACTCGACTCGAACCAACAAAAACTGACCCGACCTGAAAACCAAAAACCAAAAAAGGAAAAAACTTAAACCGAGAACCGAACCAAGAAATAAATATCAAAACTGAAACCGAACCAAATAACTACGTTCGGGTCGGTTTTCGGGTTTCGAACCGGAAAAATGACAAAACCGAAATAAATATACAAAACCGAAACCGAACCAAAAAAGGTCGGTTCGGTCCGGTTTTGGTCGGTTTGTCGGTTCGGGTCGATTTTCGGGTAGATTTGCTCAGCCCTAAATTGAAGTATGTCAATATGGATCGGTTATTGGTACACCCTCTAAAATAATATCAATACCCCTCCCTCCCTTAATCTTTTTTTAAAACTTTAGTTTATAATTTTGTTTTATAAAACCGCTAAACATAAATTGCGAAACAGAAAATATAAAGTTTGACAAGTCAAAAATAGTAAAACACATAAAATACAGAGCAGAAAACCATAAAAAATTATCTTGTCCTGTTAATAAAGTTGTAAAACTGCCGGAAAAAAGTTCAAAATATAAAATATAAAATATAAAATTTGACAAATAAAAAGTAGTAAAAAATAAAAGATACGAAAAAATAAAATATCGTGTTGTCCTGTTAATAAAATGATGAAAAAAGATAAAGTGAGATTAAAATGTGAGATTAAAATGTAACAATAGTATTACACTACTACCCATCCCAATATTCCAAATTAATTATTGCTCCAAGAAAACATTACATCTAATGAAAATTTCTTATGTACGGATAATGATTAAGGATCAAATAAGAAATAAAAGTAAAATAAGAAATAATTGCAGTCGCATATTTCAGATGCACTTTAGAAAGAAAAAATTGCATTTCCCATAAATTTATCTCACTTCATTTGAAATATGTAACTATAAATATTTTTCATTCTTCTTGTTTTATTTCCCTTTTTTTTAATTATATACTTTCCCAAAAAGTAATTGCTAAGTTATTCCCTTAGTGATATCACCCATTATTATGTTCGTATTTTCTTTTTCGTTTCAGCCAAGTTCAGTGTACTTTTTGTTGACTAGTTTACCAATCTTTTGGTTGAAGCTACATGATACTCGTTTGAGTAAGAGCACAATACACATATTGTGATGTGTTCCGTGTTATCAGCAAAAGTGTTGTTACTTCATCATTTATACTTATAACATCATAACATATAACTCAATAAAAATCATGTTTTTAATTCTAGTATTAGGACACCCCTTACTCACACATAATCAAAAATAAATAAATAAACACTCACGGCATGGGCTGGTGAGTACGGCGCGAGAGCCTATATCACTATCCACAGTGTCGTTGTTGTGTTGAATGTTGGCGCCATAGCTACCAGCCATGGGTACCTTCTTCTCTAAATGTTCGTGTGATTTGATCAAATGGCAAATGAGTCCCAGAATTTTACATGCACGCTTCCTATAAAAAAAAAATTATTTTAGATATTTCTTATTTTAAACTTAAATGGACTAAGATACACTTCTTTAAATGTTTATCATTCTATAAATAACATTTAGGCTTGTAGCAGTGGTCGGTCCCCAATGCATGGTCGAGGTCGGTCGTCATCGATCGAGATCAATGTGGAAAATCGATCTCGGTCGGTCGTCGATTCCAAAAAACACCAACTTGCTCGAAATGTTTATCATAAATACAAAATATTACTAGTAGTAATTATTTATAATATTTGAATTGGTCGCCACTGTGGCAACTTAATCGTCGGCAGATCGTCAAAGAGATAAAGCTGATGTGGCATTATGATAGGATGTTACTATTCTTAGATAGTAAACTACTATGGCAAATGTATAAAATAAGCCCTTTTAGTATATTAGATTTTAGAAATAGTCCTTTTGGTGTAGTAGTGCAACAACTTAGCCCATAAAACTATTTAACTTGATATCCTTACCCGTTTATCTATACTACATATAATGCATGAAGCACTCTCTCTCCAAAATTTTCAGATTTACAAGAAATAATGCATGGTTTACAACACTTTAATGCACCCAATTTTTAGAATTACAACAAAGTAAGCATATTGTACAACAAAAAACAGCGTGGTGTCATTTTAAGACCAAAATACTACAAAACAACATTAATGCTATTAAAAACACCATTCACCAAAAATTACAACCATTTAAGCATAATGTACAATAGCTTTTAAGTAAATACAAGTCATAAAACACAAAGTACAAGTATTTAAAGCACAAATTAATTCAACACATAATTAATTCACTAATTAATTCACTCATTCACCAAAATATACAATCATTTAATCATAATGTACAAGCTAATCAAGCTACTAAGCCAAGTACTTAAAAATAAAGCCATTAGGCTGGGCACAGTGGTCGGTCGACCGGACCTGTCGCCCCTGCGCTGACCGAGTCGCCGAACTGCAACCACAAGATCGATGAAGGTCGGACGGCTCCAAAATTCACAAACCAACCCCCCCCCCCCCCCCCCCCCCCCGACCAATTAATGCATCCCACAAAAGAAGAAAAAAAAATGTACCGTTACATATCAAAACAAAAACGAAGATGAAACGAAAGAAGAAAAGAACAATCATCAATCAAGCCAAAACAAACATCAAACTTATTCCATCTATGGACCACGAACAGAAAGTATACAGCAACAATAAAACCCAACATCTATATCTACCTCAGTTCTAATCCCATCTCAAACCACCATCACGATCAACACAACATAAAACCTTACAGAGAGTTTTCGTTTGATATTTAAGAAAATGGTCTGATTTTCTTGCAAACATAGATTGTTGGTTATGTTCGGTTATCAAGATAAGAAAGAAAGGAAGAGTACGTGATGTTTGTGTGGCTGCAAATAATGGATGCGTATTTTTGTGAGGGAAATTAGGGCAGGAATGAGGTAATTTAGGTTTTGTAAATGTATTTATAAGTCCTAACATTTGGGTTATATAATGGTTTGGTTGTTAATTTGGCTGGCCAAATGATATCACAAATTGTTTGGTAGTTTTATCATGAGCCTTAATAGATATTGATGATTAAAGTTTGTTTAGGCTGGAAATGGTTTTAGAAGAATTACTAATTGAGCCGTGCATTATTTGTATGGTATAGTTGATTTTGAGCTAATTTTGATATTTGGTTCATGTGAATAGTGTATATTAAAAATGAAAATGTAGGGGATATATTTAGTGTAAAAAAGATGAATTTTTTTTAAATAAAAATAAAAATATAAATTTCAGTCGCCTTATTGTGCCTACCCTTACCTAAGGTAGAGAGGCTCTTTCAGTTATGTCTAAGATAGGAAAGGACCTTCGGCCTTTTGTATGGAGTGAGGATCGAACCATTGACCTCTAGGTTAAGATGCAAGGGGTTTTCC